>BGPR01000734.1:411655-427700 GCA_013235015.1 Araneus ventricosus | reverse complement strand
CCAAATAGGGTGAGATTCAGAACCATCTGACTTATGACTAACGAGTGGACATCATAAAGTCGAGTTCAGAGGTAGCAGGACACGCCTGAGCCTAGGAGTCACATTTTTTTGCTTTGCTCTTGACTGCTTTTCAGAGCTCATATATTCCACTGCTGTGGTTGGGATGTAATTTGTCACCCCATTCCAAACCACGCACTGGGAATATATGGAACCTGGAAAAGTTCCACATCCACCCACCCGGAAATATAAGAAATCCGACAAATGCTACATCCCAACTTCCACAAGCAGTGAATGACATGAACTGAAGAAAGCAGTCAGAGCAAAGCAAAAAAATGTGATTTAAGCCAGGCGCAGTCTGTCCGTTGGCAGAGTTTCACTTACTTGAACATGATTCTTGGCAACGATGTCTCACTCGTTGGAATAAGTAAAAAGTTCGATGAATGCCAGAACATAACAGATCTCACCTGCTTTCGCTGGTATGTACTTTTAAGGGAGTTTCAATACCTTTTGACCAGAAACTCAAAGCTCTAGGCAGTGGACTCGGCTCGTTTCTTTGACAACGGTCTTTGTTGTTGGCTAAAGATTTATTTATTTTATTTGTAAGAGATCAACATAAGTTCAAGGCAGAATTGAATGAATGTTTTAAATGCATGAGATTTCTCTATCTCTCGTCTCTAAGTAATGTCAATGTCGAAAAGATAAAAATGATTTTGTTGAATATAAACATTTTTCAACATTGGAACTTGTAGGAAATCTATAAGACCTCCGAGTCTTATTTAGATTTACAAGTTTCTGCTGCTGGCTTATTTTTAAGCAGACGATAAATTTTGTCTACCCTTGTCGCATTAGATTTATAAGCTGAATATTTTATCAGAATAAAAAATAAACTCCTTAACATAACGCACATTACGATTTACTGCAAAGATAAAATAATTCTACAATTGTTTTAATTTAATAAAAGTCATAAATGATTTGCCAAAATATTCTTCCTTTTGATAACTTTTTCTTCTAGAGATTATATTTTCTTTCTCTGAAGATGCAATATAGTTATGATTTTAAAAAAAATTTGCCATGTGCGTGTTCAAAAAAAAATTGCTTGATATTAAATATTTGCAATGCAATGCCGTCTATGTCAATAGTTTTTCAATTGTACATACTTATATAAAACCACATGTTAAGCCTCACTAACTTAGAGCTTTCTTTTAATCATGTAGGTTTTTTAGTTGTCGTTACCTGCTTAATTTTAAAGATTTATAATTAACAGATTGTTTATCACATTCTCTGAAGTGCTTCGTATAACAGAATGGAAAAAGAATTTGAACACAAACTTTGCCTTTCATTGAAAGATGAATATCTTTTCCTTTGTTTTTCTCAAATAAATTAAAAATATTACCTGAAATACAATGCATTCTTATTTTGACAATCAAAAATTTAGTGCAGTGCGTTCTTTTACATGTAATTAGCTAGGAGAATTTACTGGAAAAATGTCGAAATTTCTCGTGTTTCAAATTATTTCCATTTAGGGAATTTTACATTGAACAAACCTCACTAACTCTACGAAAAGCAATAGCTCACAATGATAAGATTTAGAGTTACTGTCATTTACCAAGACAAGTTCCGTAGTTCCAAAAAAACAAAAGAAAACTTTTTTTTTCCTTGAATAAAATTAATCATAGTCATAACATGAAGCTTTTCGAAATGTGCTTTCTGATGCACCATGAATTTATTTGACAGATCTAATTAGTTTATGCCCTATGTGTGGGTGGTGATAACCATCATGACGATCTAAAAGCAGCAACAACAAAAACTCAAGTGAGCATTCCACTCTGTTTATCGATGACCTCAAACAAACCAATTCTCGGAAACTCTTGTTCCCCAGAAACAAATTCCGCCAAATGCTTCCTCATTTCTTAGTATTTTCTCGAACTCCGCCAATGGTATGTACTTTGACGTCTGCTCTGATCGGGAAAACCAAGAGACAACACGATCGTCGCCAACACCATATACTTCTGAACGGTTAAAATGATCTGTCGCCAACACCCATTTACTTTGAAATCTGTTAAAACTGATCGTCGCTGCACCATATAATAATGATGGAGCGGTTAAACCGATTTGTCGCCATATAATTTACTGAACGGTAAATCACATCATCGCCACACCCACAAATCTGGAACGGTTAAAATCGATCTGCTGTCGCCAACACATTCATATCTCCATCTACACGTAATATCAACAAAAATCGTTGTCCTTCAGTAGCTTCAGATCAGATTAGGCCAATGCCATCTTCCAAAGAACAAAACTCAGAATTTATTTGATTTATGAACCAGATTTCTTTTCGGATAAACTTAATTTGAAATGGGATGGCTTTTCTAAAATGAACCTTACCACAAAATGGTTTTGTATAAATTATGAATTGTAAGCTCCCAGTTCGACTGTTTTCCAGGTTTGATAAGATCGTGTATTTTACTTTCCGGAACGAAGTACTTAAGAGAAAGTGCATTGTAACTGTAAAAAAAATTTGACATCAAAAAATCTTTATCGCTCAGTTTAGACTCCCTCGAATCATTTTTGAATCATTTATCTGTCTGTGGTCACGATAACGCAAAGATCCTAGACGATGAAATTTACTAGTGTACGACTCTTTCACCAAAACAATAGATGTCTTTCAAATTTGATAGAAATCCATCTGTAAGCAGCCGTCTCGCTTTGTGCATCTGAGCAACGGTCATACATGGTATCTATATATTTAAAATAATTTGCAAAAATTCTTCACCTGAGTCCGCCAGCCCAACCACCCGACCATTTTGGCAATTTTTATTGCTTCATGAAGTTGCTATGGATCTATATGTCATCATAGGTCACCTGCCCCCCCCCCCACCCCTTCATTTTCGAACAGAAACAAACTCCTTTTCCCACTTGTACATTCTCATAGGAAAAAACCTTTGACAGTTCCTGCCAGCAACATCCCCCTGACGATTTTATCAATTTATACGTGATATACTAACGCAAGTAAAATCATTGGGGGTAAGTCTGAGGCACTAGACACACATCGTGGTCTATGTTTTCCGTGGAATACCTGCAATCGTCGGGTACAATCACCTAGCAGACAGTATCGGATCATAAAATCAATTCGCTGACACAGACTCTATAATGCGTCATTCTTCCTTATGAATTCCTTGCTAACGGTTATAGTCTTCTTGAAATTAGTTATAGTTAACCTTAAGTCTCCGCTCGTGATATTGACGTGCATCAATTATCGCATTCTTAGGCTGTAACCTAAAATTTTAACTACTAATTAGCTTTATAATTTGCACAAAATTACGTAGAATCGTGTAAGACCTCGCATATCCTATGTCGCTTAGATAATGAAAACGATACAGCCCTTCCCAAGACAGAGGGTCATCTATTAGACAGAACGCCCCAGGCTCCCCGTGCCTACACTCATGGACAAAGCTACTGAACCGGCTTGAATGTAGCATAGGACCATCTTGTATTAGACAGCAAGAAGAAAAAAAAATGCGAGACTTAGGGGGAATATACGAATGATTCACACTTTGATGATACATAAATAAATAATTTGTTCTTATTTTCATGGTATCCAAGAAAGGGGGAGCATTGATTGAATTATTTAAGCATGTCAGAATTTTTTCTAGTCTTTAATTTTTAATCTCAAAAATGACATTTTCATTCACCAACTACCATCTCCAAATGAAAAGATAATGCTAGTGGTGGAGAGTATACTATGCACATATAAACCTCTTAATGTTCATCTGTTCAGGCATAAATACAAGGGGAGAAAAACAAATTCCAATATACTTGTACATCCAGTTAAATCTAACTCAATATTTAATTCTTTCTTTCGTATACATTAAAGAGAAAGTAGGTAATTGAACCCTTCGGGGAATTTTCTTTCATGAATTTAGATTGTAGAAAAAACAGTTTATGCTTATCGAATAAAACTCTATATAATGAACAAAAAATTTTCGATAAAAAAAGTATTTGATATCACCCATTAAAGCAGTAAAAAAAGTGCCATTTATCGTTACATAAGAAGGAATATAAATCAATCAATTTTGAAAATCATGTTATTTCAGGTGTATATTTTTAACAAATTTCTTGATATTTAATTCTTTGGGCCTCCTTCCCTTAAAATGAATCCAAGAAAATAGGGATGAGATCTGCAATGTGATTTCTGTATATTGAAATTTCTGCAGCCCGTATCTTTTCCAGGAATCTTCAAATTGATATAGAAGTTTTGACGATTGCAATCGTTAAAAATCTGGCTTCCAGGATTTTGATGAATAACCAGTTTCAGACTCTCCCTGAAGTCGTAAAACCTCGTTTAAAAAAAAAATTATAACTAGTCTGTGCCCTGCTATGGGGCACAGCGAGTCTCAGGGATGGAGAGCGCCGCATAAGTAAGCTGACTCGCCAACCGATGGCACAATAATGGTGGTGTGGGCCTTTGGGTCCCGAAGATAGGACACCCTGTAAAGGAGTTGCTGGGCATGAGCCGCTCGCAAGGTCGTAGCTTAATGAGGGAACCCAGTGCTCGACTATGCTGACGTGGCTGGCTGGTCTTTCAAGTGCTATCTAATGCTTTTTTCAGATCGGGCTGATGTTCTTTGTATAGTCGCTGGTGTCGTGAATAAGATAATCAAAACGCAACGAGGATAAAGGGCTGTTCAAATATTACGCTACCCATAATCCGGGGTTGATTTGGTTTATTTTTGCTGACAAAGGGGAAGGGGAGGCGAGTGATGCTTGAGTAAGACATTAAAATCACTTTATTCGAAAACTTTGTAATTTGTACAAATAATGTAATTTTAAACAATTAAATTTGAAAGAACAGCATTCAAAAGAAAATTAAACTTGATTTTGTAGTCTTAAACTTGAAATTGTAAGGGAAATACAACTACATTTTTTTTTTTTTTGGCTGAGTAGAGTTCTTTGATTGAATTAAGTCCTTAAAATTTTAAAATTAGATTTTACTATACGTCTTTGTAAAAAAAAAAAAAGAACTGGGGCTGGTGCGTTTGCTACGTAATTATAATGCGGGTGCAGTTTATTTTGCCTGAAAGGGGGGAGGGGTCAAAAAATACTCAAAAAAACATGTTTTACGTAATCATTTGTAATTAGCCATGCTGTGGTTTTTCCACCAAGGGTTGACTGTCTGTCGATTTCAGTACATTTTAATTGGTGCGATCGATATATATGTACACGATAACTCAAAAAACTCACCCATCTAGTAGTATATAAATCAAGCCAAAACTGATAGGGAGCGGTTCTCTAGAAACGTATTCTAAAGTACATTCTATTTGTATACTTCTACATACGAGAAAGAAAAAAAGAACGAAAATCTGCATTAGTTTTAAAAAGGCCAATCTGGCAACCTCCTTTCGGTCAAGTTCACTCTCACAGAAACCCTTCTGAGCTGATGTCCTTCTTGTAGGAAACGAAACTGACACATTTTATCAATCTATAACAAGCAGGCCGACCTAGATGATGGTCAAAGCATAACTCACAAATTGTCATTTCTTTTTCTCTCCGTCCTGAAAAGGACGCCACTAAAAAGGAGCCACACCAGAGAAATTTAGCCGAGGGAGTCAGCAAATTTACGGTCTATGTTATTCCATGCTGCAGACGGCGACGTCGGCGAAAAAATCGGTTGATCGGGAACTCATTGTAACCAAAATAGACTGGTGGCGCTTTCTGAAATTTTTGAGGTAGGTAGGTAAAGCTGCTGGCATGTACAAGGAGGAAAGCCATATTCCAGGACATGTAAGCGATCTTGCAGTGCTGAGAATGAATGCATGTTTTTTTTTGGTAAATACGCAGCTGTCGTTGTGATACCGAAGTACTGCAGTTCAATTTTTCGTCACACTTGTCCCGGAAAGGTTTTATAGGCATCTTTCTGCTCATCTATTCCAAGGTCACATGGGATCATTAACTATAGGGGCAACTGTAGTTAGTGATAGAAATGCGTGGCAACGAATAAAACAAATTCCGAACGCAGTTCAATTTTAGTCACTACCAGATCATCGTTATGAATGTATTCCAGTCCCCTGCAATCATCATCAATGGTGTCAAGCTCAGTGGCGTAGCGAGGGTATGGAATGCTTTTGCCCAACTCCCCAGTGGCTTAGTGTGAGGAATAGGCCAGGGAATCTTATTTTCCTTCCCCTACATATTTTTTCTCTTTAAAGCAAAGCACTAATATTTTGTCTCTATGGCGCTCCAAATCGTCCGTCCTGCGACATCGATACTCTTCTTTTATTTTCCCATCTATGCTCACGTTGCCGCACGCTGAGATAGGGAATGTTCATTTAATGCCAGTGGATTTTTTATATTGATAGCAATTGGGGGCATTCAAGAGAAGGCTAGTATATTCCATTTCCCTCAGACCGTGGACTATATTTTTCCCCAAATCCATTTTAGTCGAAAAATTAGACAAAGCATCTACTGGATGTTCAAAAGTTATTTTTCAGACAAGGTTCAAAGTCGGGTGATTTACCCCCCACATTCTCCTCCCCCACACGTGGAATTCTCGAGTTTATTTCTACCTCGACGAGGTGTAATGGCAGATCCCTTTGCCGCTAGGTGGGTGGTGTAAATAGGGGATGGCCGTCAGAAGAAATTGTTGCTGGGTATTTATTTTTCTAACGTAGTTGGATAAATAATAATCGGAAAATTTGAGACCATTCAGTGTGTTCCGTCGCAACTGCGTAAGAATATTAAAAAAAAAACGCCTCCGTTGGTTTCCTCCTATTCGAAATGGATCTTCCTACACTAAACAGTAGGTACTAATAGGACCCGCCAAATAGACAATCTGACGGCGACAGCTCGTAGGACAGACACCTAGTGTACTGCGATAATGTAGAAAAGTACATAAATGTGGTACTCATTACACGCAATCTAAACAAAATAAACTTGAATTCCGCTTTATTTTGAAATTATTTTTTCTCGTCAAAAGGAATGGTCAAAGTCAGAAGAAGATGTAAAATATAACAAATTGTGGATCTGTGCAAATTTCTCGCAAACCTGTAAAACAGAAGACACTTTTCCCTACTTGGCTTTCGTCCATTAAAAAAAGTTAACACAAGCAAAAAATATAGAATGTGCTAGCATATAGGGAAACCAAATCAATAGCAAAATAAGGCCAAACCTTTCTAAAAGTAAGGCCCAAATTTGACAAATTCACTGAAAACTCATTTGATATTAGTAGGCTATCCCTCATGAAAACTAGTCTCACTCGATAGGCATATGTTCAATAATCTACATATTAAACTAAAGAATGAGAAATTTCAACATCCTTGTTCTACCTTGGGAGCTATTTCGTTTGACAGCTCATTATATATCATTTGAATAATTGTATTATCAAAAATTTATTAAAAAAACAATAGAATAACTAATTAAAAATAATTGTGTCATTAAAGAAACAAAAATAGCAAAATTGATTAAGGCCAAATGAAAATCTGAAGCCAAGAGCTTTGAAAAAAAGGCCAATATGGCAACCTGGAAGTGAGGAAAACAATCCTGATATTTTATTTTTATTATAAACCGATACTTAATTCAAGTTCATGGTGATTTCTAGAATCTTCTGACATTGTGGAAATTAATTAGGTCAAAAAATCGAGCTAAAATGTTTTACAATCTAGTAAAGATATTTTCTGCTCATATTACAATATATGTGAACATCATTTGAAATGTAATGTCGAAAAACTTCCTCCGCAAAAAAAAGTATTCTGAACAGAATATTCGGAACAATGGACGTTAATTGTTAAGGCCTTGACACTGAAACAAAAATTATCCTTGATATTTCAATGAAATTTGGACGGAACGGATATCCGATCAGTTTTCTGACATTTTATTTCGCATGAGATCCACGTGTGTAAATGTCTAATCGAAACTGAAGTTAATGCATGGGACGTCGCAGTCAAACGCAACTTGCACATGCCATCCAAACATGTAACTGAATGTTGCACTGCATGACATAGTGCGCATGCGCCTATTGTCTAACATCTTATGCTGAGGTATGATTCTGTGCTTGTTTATATAGGGGATTGATATAAAGCCACTATATATTTTTATTGCCTAAGATATGCTATTTCATAATACAAAATATTATGGTGATGTACATCCACTATAGGTCACAAATGCAGAATATTTCACAGTGGCGTAACGAGGGGTGGACAAAGGGAATATACTGTCTGTCCGCCATGCTGTCTCGGTGACGGCAGTTGCTATAGAAACAGGTTACCGTAGGAGGAATTAGGGATGAGGAAAATCTACGGGTTTTTAACCGAAAACCGTTTTTGGTTTTTGTTTCGGTTATTTTTTTGCCCTGGTTATAACCGGTTATTTTTTAAAATCCAATAACCGGGTAAGAAAACCGGATCGGAAGATAGGTCGATTTTAGGCTCGATTAGACTAAAATTTATCAAGTTATGAAGCTTTAAATTTCATTATCTTCGGCCAGTCAACGACAACCGCTACCTCGAAGCGTCTGTTGGTTGGCGGATTGCTGAAAGAGTCTTTACGAACGGATAAATATTGGCCAATGGATTAATTTCCTGTAAAAACAATATTAATAAAAAAATTTGTCTACAAACGGCGTTTGTTTTTTCATAAAAAAAAAACGAAAACCGGTTATTTTGAGCAGTAAAAACGGATGTGAAAAAAACCGAATAACCGAAAACCGGTTATTTTTGCAATTACTATGGTAACTTGGCTACAGCATAGAAATAATACCCTATTGCAACGCGCATCCTTTAGTTTACGAGTAGGCAAACGTAACCCAATGACTGGTCCCGAAATTGAGCTATATTTGGCGCGTTATGAAAAAAAGTGTTTCCTTGGCGCGTTGACTATAGATTCGATTTTCAATTGGACTCGATTCACGCGGCTTAAAAATCACACGGCAAGCGTTCTTCTTACATTTGCGAATATATTTAAGCTACTCTTTGGTACATATATATATGTATCTGCGTTGTATTTCTTTCTGTTTTCCAGGCTGAAATGGAAATTGTCCTTGACGTAAAATACTTGCAATTTTAATTCTCGTATCTAATTATTTCATAAAAAATTTATTGGGTTATATTTTCAGTTATTACAATTTTGAATTACGATGCTACTAGCTGAAAATAATCTTTTTTTAGAATATATTATTCGTGAAATGTATAAACTTGTTATTTCAGTATTTTAGTTCCTTTAGAATTTGCGTTTAATTTTAAAAAGATAAGATCAGATTTAATAAGATGAGATACAATTTACCTTTTTACTATTATATTGACACCGTAACAAATATTTCCTGGATTGAACTGATTTCAATACTTAAATTAAATACCATTTGGTAATATTGGTCCAAGGAAAAGGTTTCTTAATATATTTCTGATGAATATAAATATGTTCATATATTTCTGCTAATTCTTGTTGCATCAAGTAAATTATAATAAATGGTTGACAATGAAAATAGCTCTTGTTTTAATATCATTTGAAACATCAAATGAATTTGATATTTAGTTTTAACTGCAGTATAATTAGTTATCTTATATTTTAACTTTTTCATTTTGATTCAGAATTATATGACTCGACAAGACGAAAGAGAAAGGACATTTCTAACAGATTGCGGTAAGACTTAAGAACATGGTGCGGTGTCTCGCCAAACTGGTAAATTGCGCCAATCATCCAAAAAGTCGCCAAATATCCGCCATCTTGGATGGTTTCAAGATGGCGGCGATTCTAATGACAGCCATGGCAAAAAATGTAAATAGTACATAAAATTGGAAATAGTACATAAAATTGTATGAAATTTAGCATGAATTTTCTCAAATTCTGGCACAAACTCTTAGACATTCTGGCAAAGTTTTAGGGTTGCCAACAAAATGAAGAAGGCAAAACGAGAAATCAATTTGGCGAGGGAAAAAAAAAAATTCAACTTGGCGGACCGCACCATGTTCCTAAGTCGAACCCAGATTGCACATTTCCTTACCTTCAAAGCTATTTTCCCTCTTTAAAATAATTCTTTTTTCTGGAGCTTTGTTTTCATTATCTTCCGTCTTTAAATGAGAAGGGAAATCAAATATAGTAGGTACCGCGTCTTTCTTTAACCAAGTACCACCTAATTTCTCTCGCTCGAAACAATCTTCACTAAAATGTCTTGAACATATTCTAGAGTAATTTGTCGCTTTGAAGTTCTCCCTCTTCAATTTACTCTCCCATAATTTTCGGCGAGTTTCATCTTTTGGGAAGCTGAAATTTAAAATTAAAAAATTATCAAAATGAGCAAATGAACTGTATCTATATTTTTTTAAAAATCATCCATTTTTTAAAAAACCGGGGTACAATGGTTCGCTTTTGTAAATTTTGAGTGTTTACTCTCAAAATAATGATTTTTTTTTTTTTTTTGCTTGAAAAAATGCATACATATTACCTACATATTAAGGTTTATGTTGCACTCACTCTAAATCTATAATTATCTATACTATATTTATTATATTTATTTTTGGTAAGACTTAAGCTAAAGAGGCGGTTTCTCACCAAACGTTAAAAATCTTGCCAACCATCCAAAAAGTCGCCAAATATCCGCCATCTTGGATAGTTTCAAGTTCTAATGACCGAAGAATGTTACCATATTTGGCGAGAAATCAATACAAAAAATTCAACTTGGCGGACCTCCCAATGTTCTTAGGTCAGGCCATATTTGTTTATTCATGGCAATGGTTCATACTTATAATGCAAGGTTAACGAATTTTGAAGTTGGCAAATGACACATTAAAAGACTTTTACGTCACTGAAAGTCTGCTGTTTTCTTGCAAAACTGTAGGTTCCGAAAGATGTATCACAATATCTTGAACATTTACAAGAGATTTCATTATAGTTAGTTCATTATAGAAGTTATATCATTTAACACTTAATTTATGTATAATATCCATGGATACAAACTATTAGGTGTATTATTTTTTTAAAAAAAATCCTATTATTCTATTTAATTTTTCCTTAATATGGCTATAAATATAAGAATTGAAAATTTACTGAATGTTTATAAAATGTAAACAAGAAAAAATCTCAAATAAATAACTTAAAATCTTGTTCACTATTCTTTGGCGCCTAATTAGGGTTAATACATAGATTACACTTAAAAAAATGCACACTACTTGATTCAGTGGTTAATTCACTCATTAAAATAAAACACTTTGCTTATTCTTACATAATATCTAATTTTTAAAAGCATGTAAGATACTGGACTACCATGGTCCAATGTACCCCATGTTGAACTTTGACAAAAAATAAATAAAAAAAATAAGAATTTTTATATTCAGCTATTTTAGCTGTATTAAATATAATTATATATTATCTTACATTTTATTGTGTGCAGTAATGTTTCCGAAATCATAATTATTTAATCCAGAAAAGAAAATATTATTCACTGAAAAAATTTACTTTTGACTACAACAAACCACCAATCACGAATAACAAGGCTTAATTGTCAGTTAAGCACATGATTTCAATTTTTTTTTCAAGACTACAAGCCTGTCATCCATGTGCCAAAATAAGAAACATTCAAAAACAGAAATAAAATAAATAATAAGGGGTGGACCATTGTATCCCGCTCTCCCCTAACCACAAAATAAAAAAAAATAACGTTTATATATGTCATTTTTTTCAAAATATCAGTTCAAATATTAGACAAAGTTTTAATCACGAGTTTATGCTTTACAAACCAATTTTTATTTCAATTCGTGATGAAATCTTTTACATGATTAGTTCACACTGAAGTCGCCAAAATGCGCGCCAATTTTCGTTTAAATTGATCTTAAAGATAAAATAATATGAAAAGATATACAAAAATAATAAAATTTACTTACGAATGAAACGTTATTGGTCCTCCCTTAATGAATTTCTCGTTACATCCAAATGCACAGCAGAATTTTACCATTATTTACAAATTACGGCAGCTCTTAAGAACGATTCCCATAGATTAACATTTAAAGCTCGCTGGGTACGGATGGCCAGACTACCAGTCACGTGATAAAAACCAGTTTTATCTTGTCTTTAGCTCGTCTGTAGCTATGCGCGTTCCACAGATATGGGCTACAGTAACCCCTAGAAAGAGAAAAGTAGAACAGTCGTCCCCACGCCCGAAGGGATTCACCACAGACTTATGATACTTAGTCTATGGGATTCACCTTCAGATTCCTACTAACCCTACCCCAAAGCGGGTGTAGATTTTGATCCGGCTCTTAGCCATGTGATGTTTCCATTTTTATGTTTTTGTCGCAGTGGTGTTTATGTGTGTGTGTTGTGAATAAATCATAAAAGGACAAACTGGATTATCATTGAATTTGGATATAAAATCACCCACATAGGAAACCATTACAATGACCGCCATCCCTAGGAGGAATCCATTTTGAGTAGGTAGAAGTTCATAAAAATTTGTTAAATTGGACCACTGATCAACTGCTATTTGCACAACCTATAGGGCCGTATTCACCAAACTTGATTGATCCAGGTTTAAATCGCGAATCAGCAAATCCGAGAATCAATGCTAACACTGGATCAAAGTCCTTCGGTATTCTCCATCTACGGATTACGTGATCCATGGCTTAACTGGAAGAAAAATGTAAGCCACGTTTTGATTGGACAATGAACGAACTTCGCCGAAGTTTTTCGTTCCGCTTCAATCAATGGATGACAGAGACTTAATATAAACATTATCTCATGTGTTTTGATCAACTAACGCCGTATTTTTATTCTGTCGTTTTATTCTTGTTGTTGCAATAATTAAGGATCGTAAAAGGAAGAATTTTACAGAAATTAAGGCAGAGGCTTTTCTCCTCTCCTTAGATAAATTCAACTCGGTAATTGAAAAAAAAAAAAAAAACAGATGCAACAACTAATAAAGACAAGGCAAGCGCTTGATCGGAATTAACAGCCACGTCCAACAGTTTTCCCGGAGTTGCAAAAAGAAATGTGAAACAATTGATTATGTACTATAAAAATCTGAAAAGGAAGGGCAATAAAAATCAATACAAAAGGAGATTTCAGATCTTCAAGACTGGATTCGCCTATATCTTTAACCTTCCAGGAGCGCGTGTGCAAGAGATACTTATATTGTGCATCGTATTAGATATTTATATCGTTCTTTTATAAATTTAAGTGCAAATTTTATTTATAATATCTTTGTTTACTATTAAGCTAATAAATACAGATAACATAAATAAAAGTTGCATTCATTTTTGAAAAAAAAATACGATATATATATGTAATAAGATACACGATATGTCTTAAAATTTGTGCAGGCGCGCCCGCTGGAAGTTAAAGGATAACGCGATAGAAAGGCTACATTGTTCATACAGTTCAAATCATTCGCTCTATCTGGATGCACAGATCTTTTCTTTCTTTTAATTATTTCTGAAATTTCTAAACTTTCAATATTGTCTAAATACGTCAATCCATCGTCTGCCATGTTTGTTTTGATAGAAGGTAGAAGAGAAATGCGCATGCGTAAAACGAAAATCCGCGGATTATCACTGTTAATCCTCCGATTTCTGAGGATCAAAAACAGAGTGTTAAATTAGCCGGTGATCTCGGGATTTTCGTTGGAGAATACGGATTTTCATATGATCAAGGAATTAACACTGATTCGAGGTTTAATCCGAGTGTTAAAGAGTTGGTGAATAAGGGCCATAGTGTCACAAAACATAGCTCGCCGATCTTTATAATCCTCAGATTCCAGCCTTTAGGCAATCTGGATGTAGTAGGCACTGCTTTTTCGGCTTGTAAAGTTCGGTGGTAGGAAGGCAAGGCTTTCAAAGTTCTGCCAAGGCTTCTAAAGTACTAGGCTTCCTATTTACTTTCCTTGTAGAAACGAATGAGTTAAAAACGATTACGTCCTGTACATATTCAACGGTCTCTGGTATTACAAAGGCCTCCCAGAACGTTCTTCGGCTTTAACTCTACCAATACGCTTGAAGTTAATCTTTAGATTAACTTCAAGCGTAGTGGGCCAGCCTAGTGGGGACTAGTTTTCTGAATTTGTGGATGAAATTTTTCGCACCAGCTCATACTTCATTCTACACAAACAACGTCTGTTCCATCTTTTATTCTCAGCAATCTTCAAGATTATTTATTAACCTTCCAGAGGCTCGCGTATGCGGGACATATTTACATCGTTCTTTTCTAAATTTAAGCGCAATTTTTATGTATATAATCTTTGTTTAGTATGAAGCTAATAAATAAAAGTTGCATTTATCTTTGTAGAACACCATATAAATATGTAATACGATGCACGATATAAGTATCTCCCACATACGCGGGCCCGCTGGAAGGCTAAAGCATAATCACACAGACAGCTATCGTTCTCTGTTTTCGTGAGCATGAGCGCAATGCCACTCACCAAAAAAGTTCGTAGCACGTGACGCATTGAGAAAACCGGTCAGACAGGATTTCGGTCATCGTTGGGACGAACTACGTCACCGTCAAAGTCACACCCGATTGGTTTGAATTTTCGCTGCTGACGGTTTTACGTTACCATCGTGTGCATTTTCAAGCCGGTGGAATACAGCCCACGATTTTCGCCATCTTGTCCGACCGGTCACGTGCTACAAACTTTTATAGTGAGTGGCATTGCGCTCATGCTCACGAAAACAGAGCACGATAGCTGTCCGTGTAATATACGCTTAAGAATGTTATTAGTAAAGATCAAACCGAAATGTATTGAGACTATTTTGCCCTGCGTTTTTTGAGCAGAAAGCGCTAGAAGGAAAAAGAGTAAGAAGATTGACTTTCTAAAACGTAAGCTTTTAAACCTACATTACCATTACACTAGGCATTATGTAATGCACATACATCCTTGTGTATACTTGAACATAAAGACGTCACTTATAACGTTTGGCGAAAAATATTTGCACTTGTGTCTTATGTAATCTGACGGTCTCGATCGGTATTCATAAAGAAATCATCTAAAAGTATTCAAAATGACCTTCTCCACTGACGTTTTCTTCATTGTTGGTTTTTGATTTCGAAATTATGATGCTTTCTAGTAGGTAATAACTTCAAAAACTTTTTCCGCCTTATTAAAATTCAGTGAATTTTCTGTTCAAAGATTTGACTGCTGTGTTATTTCTTTTCTGATTCCCACAATTTTTTAAAGTTAATTACAGCCAGGATAGCGCACACACAAATAATATGTTTAACTCATTAATGCCAAAATTAATTTAAAGCATAGATTTCAATAAATTTCTATTCAATTATATTTAAAACACCTAGATTAAGTTAACCGTGAAGTAAAATTGAATTCGGAGAATTTTTTTTTCTTAAAAAAATATATATCTAATAATCTCACTTAATTTTACTTTAAATTCTAATATTATATATTTTAAAATCTTAGTACTATATTAATGAATTCCAAAATCGCTTTTCTTAAACTCCAGTTTCGTTTCATTTCTCGCTCTGGAGGTATGCATATTAAATCTCGCGTTTTGGCATATTTATTACTAAAAGAATATTCTAATTACTTCCACGCGCCTACACAAATCGCGAAATCAGCAACTTACTGCCGCCATACTTTTCCCTAAAATACTTACATAATTTACTAAAAATAGCTATTATTCCCTTCACTTTGATCACGTGTCTATATGTTAAATCCCCTACCTGAGAAAATGCAGGGATATATTTTCTGTTCTTTTCTTACTTGAAACTTAAACCAAGATGTACGTACATTCCGTCACTCTCCCATAATAAAAGAAGATTAGAATATAAATAGGCTTTTTACTGACTACAACTACGAAAATCTTTCATATATATATATATATATATATATATATATATAATAAAATTTGGAAGAAAATCATTTTTAGAGACTTTTTAAAAATAAATATTAAAGATTTTAAAAATATAGTAAAATATCAAAAAATAAAAATTACTTTCTAATTCCCTGTATTACCTCAAAAATTAATTAATGTAAAAAGTAAAAAACTCATAATCTGGCTAATTGGTGGTATATGTCAAATATATCTGGCTAATTGGTGGTATATGTCAAATA
>BGPR01000734.1:401041-411645 GCA_013235015.1 Araneus ventricosus | reverse complement strand
ATCTGGCTAATTGGTGGTATATGTCAAATATATCTGGCTAATTTGTGGTATATGTCAAATATATCTTGCTAATTGGTGGTATATGTCAAATACATCCCATGGCGGCCTGACTACTTAGAAGAGAATAAGACAAAAGGAAGTCACAGCGGTGGTGGTATATGTCTGTTGGAAACTGTTTAGGACCAATCGGGTACACCGCCCCAGTTATGCTTTGCCCGAAGTTAATGTTGCAAAAGGCACGGAAAATGTCCATAGGATGGGATAACGAAATTACGGGCGATCTTAGAAAGGAATTCTTACAGTGGTTTCTAGATCTAAAGATTCTAGAAGAAATTCATATTTCCAGATGGATAAATGTTACAGCAGAAAATTTGAAACACTGCACAATTCATACTTTTTGTGACGCAAGCAAAGAGGCATATGCTGCTGTGGTATTTTTGAGATTAGAAGAATGAAGGTTCTGTTAAATTGTCCCTTCTGGCTGTTAAATCTAGAATATCTCCCTTAAGAGGTGGTGCCATACCACGTATGGAACTGTTAGCTGCCTTGGTAGGAGCAAGACTAACAAATTCAGTTATTGAAGCATTGAATTGGAAAGAAGTAAAATGCTACTACTGGAGCGATTCCACTACTGCACTCGCATGGATATCTAGAGAGGAAAATTGGTCAGTGTTTGTCCGAAATAGAGTATAGATAAGAAAACTGACTTCTCCTTTAGCATAGAATCATGTAGTTGGAGAACTAAATCCCGCAGACTTGCCATCTAGAGGCTGTACAGCAACACAACTTATGTCACTTAGATGGTAGGAGGGATCAAAATGGTTAACAGAAACTCCCGACTTTTGGCAGCATGGAAATATCTTAAATGAAGATATTAATGAAGAAGAGAATGTTTCGAGATCAGGAAGAGAGATAAAAGTTCTCGAGAAATTAGATCTGTGAGAAATCAGATTTGGAATTATTTATTTACTTTCCTAATATGTCTTTTTATACTCTGTATTGTTTATATTTATAACATTTCTTGTATGAGATTGTATTTTGTTTTGAATTTATATTTATTGTTATGTATGTTGATTATGATACACAATCAACAGGTGGGAGGATGTTGGCTTCACACAATTGACAGCACTGGTAAAGCACGCATCGCTGTATTTATATTTTTGTTTTAAGAGTTGTGAACCTGGCATTTTCTATTCATGTTTCAGTTCCGATGTAAAAATTCACGGATAGTGAGTGTGTTTGTAAAATAAATGTCTATTTTCAGTTTTGTAAAGGAGTTATTTTTTGATTGAAACTACTTTCTGTTGAGTCAGGGACGCAGAAGTATGCTTACTTAACTCTAGTGAATTAACATCTTGAGCAGTTTTACTTTTTAAAAAGGTGAAACATTAATTAAATTTAGCAGAGATTTCTGTGAAATCTTGGTTTGCTCGAACATTTATTATTATTGTTGAAGAATAAGAATACATACGAAGAGCTGTTGCTAGAACACATTAACAGAATTCCGGAAGAACACAAAAGAAAAGTTTCAAAGCAGAAGATTCAAAATTTATATCAGGAGCAATTATTGATCTGGTTTATATTAACGCATCTTATCAAAGAAAAAGTAACAGATTAATTAATTGTCCCAAAATATTCTTCAAAACTTTCCTTATTCTTCAATATTTATGAATTAAATTTGAAATAAAAAACGTTTCAGACGGTAAAAGAATTTTGTGTAATATAATTTTCTATACAAAAATAATTTTTACATTAACAAATATTAGGCATAAAAGAATTTTAATCCCGAGCAATGCCGGGCATAACAACTAGTGTGCTATATATTTTTAAACAGATGAAAAATCTTACTTTAGATTCTTTGATAAAATTAAATAACTAAGTTAATTAAGTTTATAAACCAGTTAATTTTGAACGAAAGTAAATAAACGATTTTTCCCGAAAATGAAATTATTCTAGAAATAGCGTACTGATTAAATCAACAAAGAATTATTTATTCAACTATTTTTTTAAATATAATCGTTTGGTCTCAAAGATTGTTCTTTCGATGATAAATCGTAGGCATAAACTTAGATAGTTTTGATGGCTAGGTACATGGTTCAGTATATTTTCAAGAAAACATGTTTTCTATGCCGTATCCATATTAAATTAAATTTCTCAAAAAGAATTTTAAATGGAAATAAATAAGCTTTAATTTTAAGATACAGACGATAATTTTACCCAAAACAGAATAATTCTAGCAATATTAAAATAATCAAATGAATAATATTCTTTTTGTTGTATCGTCGCTTGGTTTTGACAAGTGCTTTATATTACTTTGAGGTTTTTCAGCGATTATTCCAAACTCTGGTTTTATCTTTAAGTAACAGAAAAACAAAAGTACTTTTCACAAATTTATCAAACAGTATATTTTTATTTGATTCCCATGCGGCAATCGAAAGCTATCTTGCGAGAAAATAGTTTTATCATCTCTCTTTAAAAATTAAAATTCAACTCTTCATTCAAAACAATCTTTTATTATTTTTCTTGAATAAAAAATGGTTATTATTGAGCCTTAGTTGTATCGCCGATACATTCTTTGAAATATCTTGAAGGTTACGAAATCTTTTCATGCGTACAAACTCTCACGAGCTTCTATGCATATAAAATTCCATTTAATCATTTAAACAGAAGATAATGCGTGTATGACGTCACCGATGACGCAAAACCAAAAGAGTACGCCCTCTCCCTTTCTCCTTTCCCAAAATCTGAGCACATAGTACGATAATTTAAGGCTTCGTTATGATAAGTGCTTGCGTTTTAGATGTTGACAGAAGGCGATACGGTTCGGAGAGACATTAGGACATAAAAGAATGAAATAATAGCATTTTCCTATGGCCAAATTAATAAATTGTGTTCTGAACGAAAATCTATATTTGGAAGCTTCTTTCTATCCCATTTCTGCTCAAAATATTTTTCGTAACAACACGTATATTTAGTACAAAGAAACAATTTTTTTCAATTTTAATTTTTTTTTTCAGAACAGAGGAAAACAACTAGGAATTACAGAACAGGTACTGTCCAAGAAGTGTGGTAAGCCTACTTACACATGATGCATGGATCTGTATAAACAAAAGAGAAAATTCACGAATAGTTTGTACGCTGTAAAAACCTAAACTACTGAATAAAATTACTTCACATTTTATTTGCAAATACTGCGAAGCATATGGGAGATTTTAGGAAGGTGTCGTGACAATTCATTATACGGTTAGTTTTTTATTAATTAAAAACTATGCTTCCATATATAGAAAAAATTATATTTTATTTTAAGAGTTGCCATTTCTACTGAGTGAAAATATTATATAATATATTTTGCCCCCGATTTGCCACTGCCAATCGATTTTAATGAAGTGCTTTAAATGAAGATGATTTTCTTAACTGTATTTTCTCAAAATATGAAGAAGAACGTGCTGTTGAAGTTTTCTCATCTTTACTAAATGGAGTTAACTTTCACAAGGGCCCCTTGACCGACAAACTTATTTCGCGTTCTAATTAGATGAGAAATCCTATTTGGGAGATTTATTGTTATTTCAATACTTACAAGAACACAAAAGACCTCTGAGATATTTAAGTGTGTATAATTAATTTTTGCTTCTTAAATTAATTGCTACTTTGACTTAATTACAATATCAAAAATTCAAAAATTTTTAAATATAAAAAATTCTGTAATTCGGTGGACGAATTGGGCACATCATTGTATGCACACCGCTTGTAAATTAAGACTGTCTGTGGTTGATCTTAGTTTAGATCTTAAACAAAACCAATTATCAAAACTTTTAAAGTTAAAAAGCAGGTTATTTTTTCCAACCGAACGAATTATCAAAACTTTTAAAGTTAAAAAGCAGGTTGTTTTTTCCCAACAAAACCAATTATCAAAACTTAAAGCAGGTTATTTTTTTCCAACAAAACCAATTATCAGAACTTTTAAAGTTAAAAAGCAGGTTATTTTTTCCCCAACAAAACCAATTATCAAAACTTTTAAAGTTAAAAAGCAAGTTATTTTTTCCCCTGAAAACGTTGGTTATAGATATGGAGCATGTAAACAAACAACAAGAAAAGCTGGTTATAGATATCATTCTTTTCCTCAAAGCTTTCAAAATAAAATCCCCAATAAATTACAGACGGCAGTAGACAACCCATGAATTCTCGACATCTGCTATCTGACAAAAAAAAACTTTTAATCGAATCCCGACAGCCAATAAAACAAACAAGAAATAATAATAATAAAACGAGGATCTTCCTCAACGTAATTAAAACCCATTCATCAAACGAAAGAACGTCCACTAAATACCTCAAAGATCTCCTTATTCATTACAAAATAAATGCAGCAGCCTATCCCCATTTGTCGGTCCAGAACCCACAAAAGGATAAATAAAAGGAAAAAAAAAGTTTCCAGCTTTCCGCGAGAGATTTAAAAAGGCAACCCTCGCAACAACTTGTCTCTGTCTGCCTGAAGACGCCTCATTTCCGCTCAGATGAGTAAAATACGGTCCTCAGACGACATTTTAAGAGGACGGGGTGCATCAAAAATAAGAGGCTCATCTCCATCCCTAAAAGGAAGAAAGAAGCCCCAAAATGGATCGAGGTCTGCCAAGAGTGACAAGTTCCTCCTAAGATCGTGACTTCCAAGGGATAGTAGCACGCGATGGGTCGTGGGGTTGGTCCACTCCACCCTGATCTTCCCTCTGTTGCTAGATGGTGATTGGAAACGTAAAAAATGATAAGCTTTTTTAACTTCGGTCGGGCGCAATATTTGAAGCCCATCAAACCAGAGGTGATCACGATCAGGGCAGTGGCGCAACGACCGGGGCAAGTGAGTGTAGAAGCCCCGGGCACCAGTTATAGAGGGTGCTATGGAGTCAAAACATTACTGCGGTTACGCCATTTTTTAAAGCAAAATCTGATTATGAGATGTAAAAATGATACCACTCATTCCCCGAGCGCCATATATGCCACTGATGGCGATTGAGGCAAAATAAAGTCATAGTATTCCCCGGGAATAGAAAAAAGTGAACAACTAAAACAAGATGGAGGAATCTGGCTTTGCACTTTATCAAGAGTCACACAAAGCAAAGATTCAAACAGGATTTTTTTCAGTTAAGGGGGTGACATCAGTCTAAAAATTAAGTTGAAAAAGTTTTGCATTTCAGCATTTGAAAAAATTATTTCCCGGGCCCACTTACCCTCGCTACGCCACTGGCCAAGTCGACAAAATGTTAAAGCGCTTATGTCACTTTTTTAAAGTCGAATACGATGAGAGGGGGCAAAGAAATACCATGTCCCGGGCGCCGTTTACACAAGTTAAGCTACTGAAGATAAAGGGGGAGGAGGGCGAAAATCATATTATGACCCGGGCGCCACTTATCCTGGCTACGCTATTGGAAACATGGGTGGTTTTACCGTTAGGTGATCCTAGGTGATCACCTAGGGTCGTCACAATAACGGGGTGCGTGCCCATCAAACGAAACTGTCATTTATTCGTCGGAATTCTGCCTCTCCTAAGAAATATTGGATTGCAATACGTATTTAACTATAATTGTATATGCGTTATTGAAGCTGGAAATACAAGTTAATGAATATTACCAAAAATTGTTTTTCCTTTTTGTGGAATTTAAATAGCCTTTTCGGAAGTTAAAAAAACCCATTTATTATATGAAATGTATTTTTATTTGGTTATGTTATGTTTGGCCAAGCATGTGATTATGTGCTTACCATATTGGTGCTAAACACTGAAGAGTTTGATAGAAACATACTTCATCAAAGATTTCGCGACTCCATTTGGGGTGAGAACGCATAATTTAAGAAGCACCAAAGTAAACAATAAAAATTTGGCCTTATTTTAAAAGAAGTTTGGTATTATTTTGCCATTCTGACCCGACACCCGCGGTCCACCCTGATTCTCCCTCCCCTGCCAGGGTGCTGCAGGGGCCCTTTTGCTCTCTGGGTAAGGGAGGTTGTGTTATTTGGCGCACCCAGGCGTCAGGGGAGGTAATTGGCGGCAAGGCAGGCGTAAATCTTCTGGTGGTTGGGCCGGATTTTCCTCCTGCGACAGGATGGATAGGGCCACTTGACCGGGTTGCGATATTATTTATGGTAGATTTTGCTCGATGGTTGATCTTTTGGTGTGAGGATGGGGACCTGTTAAGGAAGGGATGGAATTCTGGTGATTTATTAATTGTTTCGAAAGTCTGCCAACATGGAATAGGGTCAGTCGGGGTTCGATAGGCTTTCTGTTACAAAAAGCCATTTGATACAAGTATGCGATGGATTTTTATATTTTTGCCATACGTGAGCTCAGATATAAAGGAAAATAATTTTTCGACCACAAGAAATTGCAGTGGAATTTGGATAATTCGAAGCTGAAAGGGTCGCAATAAAAACTAGATTATTCTAAAAATTTGAATTAAGAAAAAAAAAAAAAAACTGTGTCTAAAGAAGGGTATAGCAGCAGAAAACAACAAATTTGAAATCGAAAATGGCTGCTAAGATTTATTTTTAATATTCAACAGTTTCAGGAAATAATACACAATTAATAAATAAACTGTAATTAATTTTAATAAATAAAGTATTAACAATTTTAATTTTAAAAAATGCAATAATTTTTAAAATAATAATTTCATATAATAATAATTTAAATATAAATAAGTTAGAAATTTTAATAAACAAACAATATAGTTTGCATTTTGCAAACAACACTTTGAATACAACATTTGTACAGTTAAACAGTATAATTTTTGTCTTGCACGTTCAAAGCTTTAAAAAAAACTAATAAAATTTTTATAGATTTTTTTATTGAATCAATAACTGTACAGCAGTAAAATCCTTCTGTGAATTAAGGATCTGAAATAATTATTTATTTACGATCACTGAGGACTCAAGATATGGACATATTTTAGCTAAACAATTTGTATCAAGTTTTAGTTTTGTCTTCGAATTTACCAAATTAAATTCGAACTGTAAACGATATTGCAACGCTATATTAATAAGAAATCTAAGGTACCTGAGAAAAAATTAACAAAACCGACGAATTCGAATTAAAAACGTTCGAATTAACCAAGTTCCATTTCATATAAATACAAAAACGAAATAAGAAAATGATGTATTAATTAATGATAAAAATCGGTGAATTTTTGCTCAGTGTATTTATTTGAAACATTTCGCTGTAATATTTGAAATCTAGATGCTATTATAAGTCTAATTTGTAATGTCAAGTTCGGTAGGAAATAAAATACTCAGTGATAGTCGAACGTAGAAGCTTTAAGGGGTGGAGTAACTTCAAAGGAATTATCCTTCATTCGAGAAAATATCGGATGGGACTGGAAAACATTTGCACCCACTTCAATCAATACTTATAAAAGGCAATGTTTGTGTGTGTGTGCGTGCGATGTCCAGACGAATCTATCGCACTTACCGCCTTGAAATTTGGCATGTAGGTAGTCTTAATGGTGACTCAATGCACCTCGAAGCCCGAATTTTAAAATTTAATCTAGAAAAATTTTTATTTAATATTTTGTATTGTTTTGGTTGATTTTTCGCACTAATTTCTCAATAGAATGGTTTCGGATAACTTTACGAAAAAAAATAGATACACCATCGGAAAGAACACACGATTTCCGTTCTAATGAAGTTATTCTTGAATTTGTCTTTCTTTTTACTGAATTTTGAGAATTTTTTAAAATATAGTCGGTTAACCCTAAAAAAATTTGTTTGGAATTTCAATTTCTTGCAACCGCCGTTCTAATTTTGTTATCAATTTGAAATTTGTTGAAGTAATAAATATAACGTTTCTCCGTGCTTTAAAACAAGAATGGTTAAAATTGAACAGTTGGTTGAATTTTAATTAATTTTTTTCTGAAGTGTTAAAAAATTTGTGCTTCAAAATTCCCTTCATGATTCTTCGTAATCAATGCCGCGTGACGTATTTTCCCAACATGCATTTCGTCGAAACCACGTGACGCCATAATCCCTTTGCTTTGCGTCGACAGATCATTCCTTTAATTTGTTTGTTTTTATAGTGTTTGATAGTCGAGCATTTGGCTGATATCTTTAGTTAGAAAGGACTAGAAAAAATGAAATATGACTTCAAGGAGCTATTTACATAATGTGGCTTCAAAATTTAAACCTGAAGTGGATGATTTCATCTCTCTCTCTCTCTCTTTTTTTCCTTCTTCTTCTCTGGTTCATTTTGGATACATTTAAATACTATAGAATCTATGTTTGTCTGTATCTTTCGAGGCGTATTGTTTAATTTGAAATCGTTTAAAATTTCATTCGGTTTTCATTCTTTAACATTTTACCTGGTTTATAGGAATCAATCTTTTAAATTCTAAAATTTTTTTTCGAAAATATCGGTTTATTTCGTACTCTGTACTGTTTTCATACAGTTCAAATGTCATTATTGCGTAGAAAAATAAGCGGGAAAATCAATAATTTGTATCTTTTGTTTTGATTTTGTTTTCAAAACTTTTTCGTGTCATTGTGGGCGATTTTTTTTTTAATTTTTTTATTTTGTTGAAGTCCTGATTCTACGGGCAACGTCGTGCACGTACTGCTAGTAAAAAATAAAACTTATTTTCTCTTCTTACGAAGATATTAAACACATGTTTTTTAATTGTTATGATAAGAAGATGGTGTCATAGCGTGCGTCGTAAGTTAATATTTGCATGAAAACGACGCCACAACAGGCTATTGAGCTTATTTTTTTCTGTCGTAAGTTAACTCAGAATTAATGCGGAAGCTATGATTTAAAAAGACGAATTTCGTAACCACACTATAGGTAATTACTTTTCAAACCACATCTATGCGTGACTGAAATACGATTTCTGAGTGCTGGTGTGTAAGCAATTTATTTGCTTTTTTAGCTTTTGTAATGACTACATGGCGTCGTTTGCATAGATAATTCCAGGCTAAAATTAGCTTATTGAAACATCTACACAATTATTTATTTAATACATATAGTTTTTTTACTTTTTTATTATTTCGCCTTTCAATAATTCGAAAATACAGTCAAACCCCATTATAACGAACCCGCAACGGACCGAGCCAGAATTTCTTTACAACCGGGGGTTCATTATATGCGATTTTTCAAATATTGGCTACACAAAATTTTCTATAATCCTTAAATGTATTTCTGCGTCGAACAAATTAATTACACTAAATCGCATTTACTAATGGGCTTGATTGAATTAAATCTTTGTTCTCAAAAAATAATTGAACAGTGAAATTAATTATACTTGCATTTATTTCCCTAAAGTATGAAAATATTGCAAAAAAGTAAAAAATTATAAAGTATTATAAAGTATGAAATTGAATATTATAAATGTTATGAAATTTTGTAAAGAGTTTTTTCGGAATTCACTATCAAGTGTCGTTGCTGGTTAAATCAAAATTTAATTCAATTAGCTGATAATTAAGTCCTGAAAATATTAAAATAGTGCATTGTCATCTCGAACACGCTATCATACAGAATTTCAAAACTCTAGCACATCGAAAAGTGAGTGAAAAATCGATTTAAAAAATTTCATCTTTATAAAAATGAAAAAAAAAGAGTCAAGTTAACTAAAAGTGTGCAAAAATTGAACGATTCCCCAGTAGCACAAAGATATTGTACAATGTTGTTCGATATTGAATAATATTCGCAATATTGTATATTATATAATATCGAACAATATTGTGCAACATGTTGTGCTACATGGGTTCGGACCTTTTATTCAAAATCGGGACAGAGAATAAAATCAAATTATCCCGGCTAATCCAGGAAGTCTGATTAGTTAATCTTAATGAAAATATACAGAATGATAATATTCTATCCCATTTTCTATAAAACATTTTTACAGCAATCATGAAATTTATCTCACGCACGTATAATATTATCTTTTTATACTCAAATGTACTATATAAAAATAATGTTGCCACGTTTTCTACGCTATGATTTTTATTACAAACATTTCTTTCAAATAAGTTTTCCTCGATCGCATAAAGCCACAAAACTACCCCCGATTCAGGCGAATCGACAATGGAATAAAAATCTCCCATTCAGGCACACAATAGGAGTTAAGTGAGTAAAATTGCTTTCCAAAAGTACATTTCCGCCTGAACTGGAATCAAACCCTCACCCTTCGTACCCGTACTCGAAACTGGATCACGGCATTTATGTCGATTCGGTCGTTATACACCACCATTGTATCTGCCACCACAATCCGTTACGGTCAAAGTACTGCATCTGCCCGCGTAGCCATTTAACTCGCATGCTCATCGCAGTTCTTATCTGATGTGGAATAATAGATTATGGAGTTCGAATAATAAAATAACGCCCACGAATAGTTGGATATGCGACGTCACACGCTCAAATGTTTGAATTGCGCTCGAGCGTCGTTATGCTGTTACTTCAACAGCTGTCGAATCAAATTCGGACGTCATGACCCAACCCACACTTATTTCCTTTTTTTTTACTTTATCTGTAAAACTCAGACGATTATTCGCAACGCAGCAAGTGATGTGAAGTGAGCGACCGAAAGAGTGAAATTTTCGACCGTATGGTGGAGACAATTGATGAAGTTGAGATTTTT
>BGPR01000734.1:287796-401031 GCA_013235015.1 Araneus ventricosus | reverse complement strand
ACCTTTGATAAAGTTAAAACCTTAAGAGGATCGTTACATTTTAGCTATGATAACAAGCCACGTGTCTTTTTTTAAATGTTTAGTTTTTAAAAACGATAAGCGTATTGGCAAGAATTTCAGAAGTGAGACTGACTAGACAAAGAACTCGAAAATTCTTTAGCACGCAATTCAAAATTTTATTAAATTTAAAATTAAGTAAGAGTTTAATTCAGCAGAAAAATATAAATTAAGCAATAGCATTAAAAGTGTACAGTTTTACTGCGGAAATATGTTGAATACATTTGAAAAGTGTTTTCATTCTATAAAATTATTTTCCATTATGAAATTTAATATTTATTTTAGATTGTAAATATCGTCTGCAGTATTCAAAACAGCTTATGCGAAAATTAGAAAAAGAACGATTCATTTCAAGAATTTTTTGCATATATATATTTTTTTTAATTCTGCGTTTCAATATTAATTTCATTTTGTAAATATCATCTGCATCACTGTAAACAACATATTCGAAAATGAAAAAGAAATATAATTTTGAGTTCGAACATAAATTATCTGAACTTAATTTTTAAAAGGTTAGGAGATGAATATTTGAATATAATTTTTATGAACATTGATTGTTTTTTGAAAAACTAATTAAAAATGCTTCATATCAAGTATTTATATAGTTTTATTTTAAGAACTGAATTAAAACAACATAGCTTAGCATTTTTGCGATTCAAAACACAGGTTGTTCATATATTCGGTTATTCGTTATCCGAATAAACGAAATTCACTGCCATTAAAATCAGTGAGGTTTTTTTAAAGCATTTTTGAGATGCATTAAAAATGTATTGTTATACAACCATAAGTGCATGGACAAAGTAAAAAGAGCTCTTACAATAAGATTAACCGACTAAGAATTTACTTTTTCATTCTGATTTCGATAAATTACATAAGAAGTAGGGAAAAAAAAAAAAAACATTCAGAACGAATGGAAATGTCAAAACTAATACATATAAATTGTCTTAGATGAAACATTGAACATAAAATGTGTGGTTTGATTGTGTTCGTTGTTATTAACATGTAATCAAATCCTTTAAAAATAGGGTAATGTACAATTTCAGTGTTCTCAGTAACGATATTTCAACCCATTAGATAAATTTCTTTAATCGACATTAATGTAATATACTTTGATTAGACTTCAAAAAACAAAGGAAGATTAATTGGCAGGTTTTTGAAAAAACAATTGTCTCTCTTACAATTTAAAAAAGTTATCTTATCTAATTTATGCCATATCAGATAATTCAGATTAAGTATTGCTGTTAAGATAAAAAAAAAACATTTGAAGATTGCATTAATACTAAATTTATAACTAAATTATTATCTTTTTAGTTACCTTGCATATAGCTGTTTTCAAATTAACTGAAGTGCAATGAAATTATATTGAATTACTGAATAAAAGTATAAAAAAAACAGATAAAAAGTAAACTTGAGATATTTAAAATCCCAAAATTCGCCAGTCGTTTTTGCCGAAGAATTTCCATAAAATGAATTGATAAAAATTCAGAATATGGAACGGAAAAACTGTTCTTCTTTAAAAATCTGTTTTGTCAACAAGATTACTATTTTCAAATTATTTGAGCTGAAATAAGACTAAAATATACTAAATTAATAACATAAAAGGAAGAAAGCACCAGAAAAAGAATTAAATGTATTTAAAAGCCGAAACTTCTGCAATTGCTTTCGGAGACTATTTTCTAGTAAAATAGTCTATAGACTATTTTCTATTCTATAGACTATTTTCTATTACTAAAATAGACTATTTTCTAGTAAAATAGTCAATGAGAATCAAATGAATTCCAGTACAGAAAGAATAAAAATTAATATTGGAAAAGCAGATCGGGAAAATCATTTTCTTCTTACAGAATCTATTCTATTCGCAGTCAAACTACAGTAGTAGTAGTAGTAGTAGTAGTAGACAGTGTAGTCAATGGCTACGACATTGAAAAAGATACATGTATTTTTATTTAATATTGAATATAATTTTTTCAAATGAATTGAAATGAAGTGAGACTAAATTAAATTGAGCATTGTAAAAGAAAAAAAAATAAATAAAAGTATTATAAACATATTTTAAAATGGAAAATTTCACAGTTGTTTCTGCAGATGATTTTCAGGAAACTTGTCAATGAGAACGAAATGAACAGAAGGAAAGAAAAAAGAAGAAGAAGAAGAAAAATTAACATTCGAAAAACAGAGCAGGGAAAAAAATGTCTTCTTATAGAACCCATTCTATTCCTAACCGGATACGTTGCTGTATTGTTGAAAAAGGCTTAATCCTTCTTAACAAGCCTTTCGAACCGTATAACCCCTTACAAAGTTAAAAAGTTAATGACGATACAGTAAAAATACCAAGAAAGAAAGGGGGATTTGGGGGGGGGGGAGATAATTACTGGGAAGAAAATCTTCCTTTGTCTTTCAGGCTTGTCGTTTCATTTGCCTTCTAGAGAGTTGAAAAAAGTAAAATTCGGTGGTGCGAAACTTTTCCACAACCCACCTGCCGCGCTAATGCAATGGCGACTGGTGGTTCGAACAAGTAGGGGAAATACACGGTTGGACTAGTGGCTATGCGTCGTTGGTGTTAACAGGGTTTCATTGTGTTGTCGACGCCAAGATGCTCCATTGGTGTCGCTTACCATTTTAGAACAAAATAGTTACTACTATTTTTAACCAATCACAATGGATATGTCCATCCGTTTCTTACTAGCTCAACCATCACTTCCGGATTTGGAAATGGACGATGGTTTCGAACGTTTGTTCTCGTAACCTCAAAAAATAAATAAATAAATAAGTGTTAATCTGGTTATTTTCCCTAGAGAAACGGTTGAAAGAAGTTTCTGGTAAAAGTTGCACAATGTTTTTTACTGTATAATTTATATTTCATTAAATTTTTAATTGGTGTTTCCTGTTTTTGATCTCACCAACAAAGTAGATTCGTCATCAGCAAACTATGAAACTTTTTTTAGTTTGTTTGATTTTCAAAATCTGCATTTTCAGTAAATAAAATGAAAACATTGGAAAAGATAAATTGCTGTGCGTCATTAATATTTAGATTAATTTATAAACATTACCTCATATATATAAAACAAGAGAGAGTATCATTCCTTTCACTTTCTTTTGTACTTATACAATATAGAATGTTCTATGTTTAGCTTTGTAGAATAATAAAGAAACTTGAGAATGTGTGCATTTTGGACCTCTTCTTCAAAATTTATACATACAGTCGACGCTCGTTATAACGACCCTCTATTTCCCACAGCAAAAGGTCTTTATAACGAGTGGTCGCTATAGTGGATATAATTAAAAAAATGTACACATGCACGTTCAGCAGTTCCGTAAAAATAGGCAATTTTTAAAGAGATTCCAACTAAATGCTCAAATTATTTTTTATCATTGGTATTAAAAATAAAATTTTATCAATTCAAAATAGATTTCAAAGTAGAAAATAAAGGAATTTTGGAAAAATACCGGGAAGAGTATTCGCTGAATTCGGACGTTGTATTGGGATTAGACGACACTGGACGGTCGTTATACCGAAAGTAAAATAACAGAGTGCATTGGGAAACACAGTTGGGGATTTTATAACTGGTCATTATAATGGAATGGTCTTTATAATGTATGGTCGTTATAACGAGCGTCGACTGTATCTATATTGTTGGTATAAAGACCACATATCAAATTTCGTTTAGCCAGGTCTTTTGGGTTTTTTTAAACAAAATGACACAATGGTTAAAATGTTTTTTTTTTTTTGGTTTAAGAAATTAGAAAACGTAGAGATTTGAATGAATATTTTATGATGAATACTCTACTCTAACTTTGTACGCATCCACAAGAGAGAAGGTAAAAATGTATTGAAGAGTTGTTTTCGAAGGCGATTTTCAAATATCCATTAATAGAAACGAAGTGAATTCACGGGTTAAAAAGTCTTCTCGTGTTCAGATCAGCTTTCCCAATAAATGAATAAAAACACAGCATGGTAAAAAAATGAATTTTATGAATATTATCCTTTATTTATGTATGTATAAAAGAGCATTTGTTTTCGCAGACGATTTTCTAGAAAATCTGAAATAAAAACAGAATTAACAGGTGGCAATAAAAATTTAATAAAAAAAACCTAGTATAGCTCCCCTCTTATTCAAATAAACTTTCTCAACATATAAGTTAAAATATTGCAAAGCAAATTTTAATTAATTTGCAAACATTATCCTTTATTTACAGAAAAGTAAGCATCTGTTTTTGCAGACGATTTTTTGGAGAAGCAGTCAATGAGAAATAAATGAACAGGTGGGAAAAAAAGAGAAATAATATTATTTATCTTGTATTCAAATCAGCTTTCCTACTAAATAACTAAAACTCTGTTATAATTTTGAGTTCGTATACGAATTACGCAAAATTGTTATTCGTTAAATTTATCGAGTGCCGCTGACTGGTCCCTAATTCCGAGTGTTTTACTGGATTTGAGTTAAAACTGAGGCAATCCTGCTTCTTTCTTATCAGCATATTTAAAAAAATGTTAACTAGATCAACAAAATAGATGACTTCTGAAGAATTTTCATTTCCAACTTTTACTATATAAAGAACAAGATCAGCCGAATAAGATTGGTGTGGATAAATCACCCTGCAGGTAAATTAATAAAAGTAATAGCAAGATATATTATTTATGCTTCTTGATTTCCTTTCATCTAGATTTATCATCTAGAAAATTTTTAATAATTCTTTAAATATTCCGAATTTTCATGTTATTTATTTATTTATTTTGTCTATCATTCTCTGCCCCAACCCTTTTCCAAGGTCAAGAACATGTAGAAATGAAGTTCAGAAAAAAATAGTCACTCTAAGTAATATTGTTTGGAGAATAATACAATAACTTTCATTTTTTTCAATTTTGATCAACCACCTTGAGAAGCGTTTTCAAGCTTTGATTATTTCCTCAAATTAAATGCACCAGAAATTTTAAAAATCAAACATAAAAACATTTTAAAAGTTCAAATAAAACAAAGCAAATAAAACGATTAAATGTGCATTAACCTCTCTATTCGTGACGGAAACCCTTTAAAAAAAGTTCTAGGAATTCACAACCTAAGAACTTTCGCAATGCGTACCCTTTTAAACAACTTCTACTACTACTACTATTCCTCCGATTTTTATTTCGAAAAGAAGGTTCACAATCGTTTGCCATTTTCTTTTTTAACAAACTACTCTCAGAACAATAAACACTCTTTCTGAATAGAAAGAGAGAGCGGGAAAGAAGGAAATAAAAAGGAATAAAAATAATAATAAAAATCGTTTGGCGTTTAAGCAGCAGCAGTGACCGGGCCCGCACACTGGGCTTTTCTATGCGTCACGTCGTCTAGCACAATGGTTGGTGGCAACCTTGTGGACGTCCGGTACGGTCGCGGAGACAATTGGCTCAACAAGTGGCGATAGAAATCTCGCAATTATTGTTCGCATGGGGGGAGCTTTTATTTAACATGTATGTGCGTGCCTAGGACACCAGCAGAGTTGGGGAACCTTGAAGGAGAAATCTCTACCTGGTAAAAATCGGTTGCTAGGTTGGAACTACCGAAATCGAAATGAGACTTTCATGAAAATCGTTTGCATTGGCGTAGCGACCGGGGGACAAAGGGGGTATAGATGCCCCGGTTGCCAGTTTCAGGGGGTGCCGTGGAGTCAAAACATTACTGCATTTATCTCACTTTTCAAAGCCATATGATGAGGAAGGGCAAAAATAATTCAATACCCACCTGGAGCCATTTACCTTATTAAGCCACTGAGGATTGAGATAAAAAGAAATAATATTTTCCGGGCGCCACTTACTTTTGCTACGCCACTGATCTGGTGTCAAAATTTTACTGCGTTTATGTCACCTTTAAAGTGAAATATGATGAAGGGACGAAGAAATACCATGTCCCGGGCGCCATTTACGCAAGCTAATTCCCTGATAATGACGGGGAGGGCGAAAAATCCATATAATGACCTGGGCGCCACTTACTTTCCCTACGCCACTGATCTGGTGTCAAAATTTTACTGCGTTTATGTCACCTTTAAAATGAAATATGATGAGGGGACGAAGAAATACCATGTCCCGGGCGCCATTTACGCAAGCTAATTCCCTGATAATGACGGGGAGGGCGAAAAATCCATATAATGACCTGGGCGCCACTTACTTTCCCTACGCCACTGATCTGGTGTCAAAATTTTACTGCGTTTATGTCACCTTTAAAATGAAATATGATGAGGGGACGAAGAAATACCATGCCCCGGGCGCCATTTACGCATGCAAATTCCCTGATAATGACGGGTGGGGGGCGAAAAATTCATATAATGACCCGGGTGCCAATTAGTCGCTCTACGCTACTGATCGTTTGCTGAGCAACCATTGGCTAACAATCTTGATAAACATTAGTGGAAAAGTACAGTGATTGTTTGGGACAGTAACCACAATGTACCAGTCGATTTTGAATCCATTTTGCAGAGTTATAATTGGAGGTGTTGTAATATGAATTTAAGTGACACACATTAGAAAGAATATGCAGTGAAACCTTTCTATAGAGGCCACTTTTCGTTCTTAGGAAGATTGGCCGCTAAGAGGGGTGGCCGCTGTAAAGAAGTTTCGTGTTTGGAAATACAACATACGTGTTTAAAAACCCTAATTCGTTATTTCATTTTTGATAAAGCTGATTTTAAGAATCATCTAAAGTAAAAAGTACTTCGAAAATTTCATTTGAAAAAAAAAATGCGTTTGCTTGAATCTTTCAGCTTTTTATTTATTTTTTAATTGAAAAAATCGTCGTCCTAATCGTTTCGTCGATAGTTGTTGAGGAACGCGCAATAATATCATCTATCTTTCCTTAGAGTCTGTTGAGTTGAAAGTTTCATTTGCTGATGGTCGCAACCTATATCAGCAGCTTCTTTGTCAGAATCCGAATCAGCGCCTGAAAGGTAGAAATGAACTCTTAAATACCCAACCCGGGTAAAGGCCGAAGTTCACTTTTCTCTTCAAACTGGGAAAGTAATAATTAACTTCGATCTGATTCCCTGCGTTGTTTTTGAATGTATGATTTTTGTTGTTGTTCTTCCTTTCCGTCGTTTACTATTAATAAAATGTCCAAGGTCCGACAAACGGAATATAGAAAGCACTTCATTGAAGCTAGAACGGTGACCAGCCTGATCACTCAGAGGGGTTTGAGTGGCAGTTAATATAGGTTATTTAAACATTATGTCTGTGGCCCGAAAATTCGGTGCGAAACAAAAGGGACCGCTTGTAGAAGTTTTTACTGTATAAGATGATCGTACTTCTCTCCTATTTGAAGTAATTCTACTGGATTAAGCACTTCCTAATTTCGAAAATCGTGCAGGAAATCATAGGATATTAATTTCTCTTTTTAAATCGATCAAAATACTTTTATCTTTTTGGCAAACTGAAAATTAAATTTCAAATAATGTAAATTTTCAAAAAAACATTCAATTCGGATGTGCATGTGCAGAGAAAAGTTTCTTCTTTACACATCCTAAATTTATTGCGTGATAATAAAAAATGAATTTTAAAAAACAACAACAATCATTTGTCGATAATCAATACACATTAAATGAAACGGCTGAGCCCGAGGCCTAGGTTGGCCCTATGGGAAATCTGGCCCTGATTATTGGTGAAAAAAACTCGCGTCAAGATGGCGAAATTCTGTGATTTGTCAATTAATTTGGCCTCTAGAAACACGATAAATGGTTGGCAGAATTAACAAAAAAAGAAAAGCACTAACGATTGCTGAGATACAAATCTGTGACTAGTATAATAAAAAAACAGTGGCGAATCCAGGATTTTGGTCGGGGGTGGCGAGTTCATAAAAATGAAGTCATCATGTAAATAAAAAACCTTTATTCACCTGACAGTAAGAACCACAAAGGACACTACAATACTTGCGATAATTTAATAAAAGCATAGTGAAATAACTAGCCAAAAGATGTCTTCGACCGCGTTAACGTTACAAGTACGAGTAGAATGACTACAAGAGCTGGAAAATTTTCGATCCTGTCCAGCCAGAAACCAATGTTGAAACGTTTTATTTCTTTTAAAAAAATATTAAGAACAAACAGGTGCAGTCATTTGAAAAAAATCAAGAATTTTGGTTTAGCTCTGGGGGAGGGAGTTGCAGCCCCATAGCACCCCTACTGGTCAAAAATCTGCAAATCTGCCTGATTTTGACTGGACACATTAACGAAGTTGGTAGCTGATTTTATTTAAAATCACTACAGCTGTTTGTTCTTAATGTCCCTTTAAAAAGAAAAAGAAAAAAGTAACAATATTGCTTGATGGCTTGATAAGCTCGAAAATTTTCCAGCTCTTGTAGTCATTCTATTCGTACTTGTAGCGTTGATGCTATCGAAAAGATTTTTTGTCTAGTTATTTCATTGTATTTTTTATTAGGTTATCGAAAGCATTGTAGTGTTCTTTTTTATTCCTATTGTCAGGTGAGTAAAGTTTGTAAAGTTAAAGTGTTTTGATTTACATAAGCCGCGAGATTTGATATTCGTCACGACGATACAAAATTTTTATGTCCCCCCTGGATTCGCCGCTGCACTGAGAAACGATTCAAACTGCAATTTAGTTATGCGTCTTTTTAGATTTCTTTGACTGTTTTCTTCGTCTTCCTAATGTATGTGGCAAATTACTAGCCAAAAGAGAGAAAAAAATTATAATCCAAATAATTTTACTGAACAGAAAATAATCCTATTTTTATTGCGTAATCCACAGAATATTTCACTTATCGTTCTAAGAAAGATGGTTGGCTGACCTTCTACGAAAAAAATATTCATGCCATATCGCGCAGAAGACAAATATAGAATGAAATATCTGTTATACTGGCCCGATTAACAAATTATCTGCAGATATATTATCGTTCAGGCTCTTATCATCGCTAGAAAGGCCGTGGAAATAGACCACTAGGAAAGCCACACATATCACTGCGAAATATAGAAATGAAGATAATAGTTCTACGGCTGTTACAACCAACTTCTGAGCAGTAGTTATTTCAGAACTTCGTTCGTGGGAAACGTCGCGTTGTCTGTTTTAAAATAGAATTGTTCTGCTTCCGAAAGCAGACTTAAAGGAAAAATATTAAAACTTAAACGACCTTAGATTGTCTGTAAGCTGTTCATATTTATCGTTTCGAACACGAAAGTACTGATTTCCATTCTTTATTAATGTTTTGTCCAATCCATCGTTGTAATAAAAACTTTAACTTTGTCCAGGTTTCCATCAGAGAAAAAATAATTCCCACTTAAATAGTGTTGTTCTGATTACAAATGTTTATCACAAGAGTATATACCTTGTTAATTTTAATGCCTTACTATTTACTCACAATAAAACCATATAGAATGTCTAGTATATATATAGAACAATTAAACGAAAATCTTAATTAAATTTTTTTTTTTTTTACAAAGATCGAAATTTTAAAAAATTGAGGAACATTTATGGTAATTAAAAATGTTTTGTTGGAGTTTCTATAGTTTTAGAGATTATATAATAAGTTTTTATTCAATGTTTCATTCATTCCAGAAATAACGTTAAATTTTTGTTACATTTTTCAGATTGTCCGCTTCAGCATCCTGATATTTTTGAGAGAAAAAGCATGTTCATCCTAATCTCATGAAATACCGTTTTTCTTTGTAAAATTTACTTAAATATTTATTTATTTTCATTTTACAATTGTATGCAATGCGTCCAGCTATCTTTAAAAAAATTATAATGCTAAAACTTTTACAAAATCGTTTTAGCAAAAATATGATAAGTCAAAAATTTTCTTTTGAATTCTTACAAATAATTCCAATGATTCATTTTATTTTTTGACAAACGATGCTTTTACTTTTATTCTTGAGAACGATATTCAAGCAAGTATGACTTATGTGTCATACTTGCTTGAAAAAAAAATAATAAAATGATTCTAAAACATAATGCACTTATGTGATGTTATTCAAATTGTACGATTTATTAAAGTGAACTTACATTTTGTTAATATAAGATTCTGAAATTGCCAGACGATTTTATTTACTGAAAGGCCGTTTGTTTCAGTTGTATCTTTAATGAATGGGCGAGTTTTCTGGTTTGTTTACTTATGTTAAAAACCTTGATTTTATCTGCTTGTATGTTGGACTTCCGCTTTGAAGATCCAATGACTTAACATTATACCCGAAATGCGTGTTAGAGGCATGTAAACAAACCAGAAAACTCGTCCATACGAGATATCGGTTGTTTATCAGTCGAATCCAATTGTAGCAAAGAACTAGCAATAATTATAATTCCAAACGATACATAATTTAGAATCAGAAAAATAAATTATTCACCAAAAGTTGTTTATTTCATTCTATTCAAGAATTTCATTAACTATATTTTTAATTATTTTATTCTAAGAATTTTTCCTTGGAGCGTTATCCCGTTTCACGGAATTAAATTGCAGAAAACGAATAAGTGAAAGTTATGTGAAGATATGAATTCAATTTACTCCTATCGTTTGCAAGAAAATATGACGTAATTTAATTAAATAGAATGTGTGTTCTCTTTCTTCTGGTTTTGCTATTTTAATGAAATTTTATTTCTGTGGAACTTCCGGAATGCTGGTAAATGAAAAAAACTGTACAAAAAGAAAATACCTGCATTCCTGTGCTGATAGATTATCTTCAAATAAAAGAATTCAATGTAATCAAACGGAATTCAATAAAGTTGTTATTTTATTAAATTGGAACCTGGGGAATTTTTCATTTCGTCCATTTGTTTTTCGTTGAGTAAATAAAAGAGAATATTTTATGTAATGGAAATCAAATTCTCGAGAAAGAGATTACGTGAACTCGGGTGTTCGATTATTTTATTAATCAAATTAATGAAAATATCTTTCTTTCTCAGTTGCAAGATATTCTACTTTCTGTTTTAATGTCTGAATTATTTTTGACTCAGTAATGCAGTCAATTCACGAGGCAGCGCAGTCATATACCAAATGTAACTAAACGTATCATCTAGCATTTAACTGCATGTTATCTTGCGTTGTGTTGTGACGTCACGTTTTGACGTAGACTTACGTCTCTCCAAAGTGGTCTAATGGTGTGTCGGGAAAGGAATGACGCTTTTCCGCGCTAAAGTTAAACGCTTATAGCTCCGCAACCAAATACCATAGACAGTTGGTTCTAGTTTCATTTAACAGAGAAAGGTGGACATTGAAGATGGCAAGAAGAATTTGGAATTATGGTTTAGTCACAGTCGAGCTGCAAAGTTGGTGAAAATCTCGAAAAATTTTGATGACGTCACAGCGACTGATGCGCGCGCATGCAGACTAAGGCAATTCATTCATCGATCGGCGAAATATTACTCAAGAATTGTTGAATTACGTTGTGCTAAAGTTAAACGCTTATGGCTCCGCAACAAAATAACATAGAGAGTTGGTTTTAGTTTCATTTAACAGAGAAAGGTAGACATTGAAGATTGCAAAAAAAATTTTAGAATTTGTAATTACGGTTTAGCCACAGTAGAGTTGCAAAATTGGTGAAAATCACGAAGAATTTTACATAGATAGTCATATAGTCACTATAGATTACAGAGTTAATAGTCACATACAGCTACTTGAGTCACAGAAAGTCACAGTTGAGTAAGGTAAGTAAGTCTATGACCCTCAATCCCAGCGGCCGTTTCGCAGAGACAGCCTCCCGTCGATTTTTTTTTTCCCCTCCCTTGCATCGGTCGCTGTGACGTCATCAAAATTTTTCGTGATTTTCACAAACTTTTCAACTCGACTGTGACTAAACCATAATTACAAATTCTAAAATTATTTTTGCAAGCTTCAATGTCTACCTTTCTCTGTTAAATGAAACTAAAACCAACTCTCTATGTTATTTAGTTGCGGAGCTATAAGCGTTTAACTTTAGCACGAAATTCGACGTAATTCAACAATTCTTGAGTAATATTTCGCGCGATCGATGAATGAATTGCCTTAGTCTGCATGCGCGCGCATGTGACGTCATCAAAATTTTTAGTGATTTTAACCAACTTTGAAGCTCGACTGTGACTAAATCGTAATTCCACATTCTAAAATTATTTTTGCGATCTTAAATGTCAACCTTTCTCTGATAAAAGAAATTAAAACGAATTCTCTATGTTATTTGGTTGCGGAGCTATAAACGTTTAAAAATACCACGAAAAGCGTAATAATTTTTTCCTTTTCCGACACCCCATTAGGGCACTATGGAGAGACAGACTCAAGTCTGCGTAAAGAAAAATAGCACTTTAACTAGCATTCTGATCAACATTTAGATGCCTTAATAGCGTTGTCTGAATACGAACCAATTTCAAGACTCCAGACACTTGCGTCAAGGCTGACTGAGACAAACAGTTTGTAGCAGACAGAATCATGTTTCATACAGATAAAAAATTACAGGAAGATGATGTCACATAATAAGCACATGATACTTTCCGATTTGTTTCGAAATTGCGCTTAATCTAACATTACTATTGTTATTTATGGCTTATTCGTATTGGAAAGAAACTCATAAAATTGCGAATAGCCATTGGATGATAATTGTGGATATTCGAAGTATGGGTTGAAGATAGTTGTCAGTAAGCGATACCAACTGTCATCAGATTGTAATAGTCAGTGACCAGAGAAGGATTAAGCCCTGTAGGGGGCCTATAGGCAATATAAGCTTCATAATTCCCCCTCCCCTACTTTTACCCTCCCCAACCTTCCAAAACTAAATATTTTTTTATTGATTTTTATTTAATATTTATAAGGGTAGTTTTTATGTAACAAATATTAAGACAATTTGAATTAACAAACTATTTAATTTGTGGATCACCTTCAGAAGATTTGGTTTCAGTATATCACAAATTTTAAAAAATGTAAAATTTAAATTTAAAAGTAATTTTTAAAAAAAATAAGTAAAAAAAAATTACAAAACGTTTTAGCATTCAAAATACCGTAATAGCTAAACTGCAAGACTTTAGTCTGTCAGTCATAACGGGTCCAGATTTCCATGCAGTAACCAACCCTAGGCCCAACTGGCTTAGGGCTCAGCCGTCAGGGGACACATATAAGAAAACAATATTTTCAAACTTTTGAGTATTATTTTTTAAAAAGCATAATAAAATAGATGTTTTAAATTTATATTCGTTTATAATGGTCATATTACGAACGATAATATGCATGGAATATATTGAGCGATAATGGTGACATGAATATATATGACGATAGAGGGTGACATGTGATATATTGAGCGATAATGAGTGACATGAATATATTGAGCGATAATGATGACATGAATATGTTGTAGCGATAATGAGTGACATGATATATTGAGCGATAATGGTGACATATGAATGAAATTGAGCGATATATGGTGACATGAATATATTGAGCGATAATAGGGATGATATATTGAGCGATAATGAGTGAATGCATATACAGCGATAATGAGTGACATGAATATATTGAGCGATAATGAGTGACATGAATATATTGAGCGATAAAGGGTGACAGGAATATATTGAGCGATAATGTAGTGACAGATATATTGAGCGATTGAGTGACATAATATATTGAGCTTTATTCATGGGTTATAAAATCATTCTGAACTCAAAATTTAACCTATCATGTTTTTGAATGCTGTTTTTATTATAAGTAATTTTAGAATATTTTCCTGCGAATTATTTTCGAAACGAAAGAAAACGACTGTTATGTTTTCAAAATTCACAAAGATATCTATTCACTAATGCCAGTTTGTATTGGCTCAATTGTTTTTTCAATTGATTTTCACAATGTTTTTTTTTTTTCTTTCCTCAGCCACGATAATTTGTACACCAAAATAAAAGTATTTCATATTTTTCTTAGGGTAGATTGAGAATGTGCGATGTTTTCATCTGTAACTAAAATGACTTATAACATACCTGAGGGTGACAATTAATGAGCTGTATAAAATATAAAAATAAAAATTTTCAAAAATTACTAGATCGTCAAGAATTTTATTCAAATTTTTACAAGAAATAATTACAGATATTCGTTTAGTTTATGACATGATCGATATGCTTTGCCATCAATGGCTATGACGTGGCGCAAACGTGAAGAGCAAAATTCTGCAAAAAATCGCTGAAGTGTCGAGACATCGACGTACCACACTCTCTCAACTTTTCAATCACATTTTTTGATTGTTATAACACTGGACCAGTTGTCTTCAGCTTGTACTCGATCACAAATTCCCTTTGAGCCACAATCATTGATTGTCTCAAGATAATATTAGTAGGCATGACGATCGATATACACTTTAGAAGCACTGTATTTCGACGATTTCCAGAAAATGTAAGCAACTTAACAATAAGTGTTGCACATGTAAAAAAAATCCCCAACATGCCCTCGTTCAGCCGACCAAGTTTTACTGAATCTCGACAACGGTTCAAAAAGTTATCAGGTTTTGTCATATGGTAATATATGTCACCCTGTATTTTCATTTCCAATACGATAGGCAATGCATAGTCAAAAAACATTGTAAAGTGTTATGTGGTTCATAGCAAAAAAAAGAAAGTGGGGTTTTGTTTTAAAATGTACCTATTATGATGCAATAATCTCCTTAATTTTTATTTCAAATCAATATTATATATTTTTAAAAGTATTAATGTATTCACAAATACTTTTCTTAAACTCAATGTTGTTCTATTTCCGTGCTGAAGAAGGTATATTAAATCTCTCGTTTGGCATACTTATTACACTAAAGAATATTTTAATCGTTTCCACGCGCAATCCTATGAAAATCAGCGACTTATTGCCGCCATGCATTTTCTAAAGACACTTACGTAATATACTAAAAATAGCTATCATTCCCTTCACTTTGATCACGTGTCTATCTGTTAAATCTACGAAAAAAAAAAAGCAGGGTTTTCTGTTCATCTTTGCGCTTAAAACTTCCAACTAAGATCGCATATGTCCGTCACTCTCATAATGAAAATTAGAATATAATTCGGCCTGTGTTTTTTTTTATATATATATTTATTATCATTGATGGATTCGGTAAAATTTGTACATTATCTACAATTTGGAATATAAACACTACATGCTAAAACATTTATTTCTTGTTCCATTTTGAGTTATCCATCGTTTTTTGTTTTCTTATTTAAGGGAGGTTAAAACAAGGGAAATACAGTTCGACCCTGGTTGATAGAACTGGGGGGGGGGGGGCGTTCTCGGATAACGATTTTTCGGTTGAAACGCTGAACATCTATTACTATTTTGTATCTAACTGTAGTAGCAATTCTGCGTACTACGAATCTAATAATATTGATGTTTCAGTGTTTGAATTACATCCTGTTTGAGTGTAAAGCAATTCACGACTAGGTAACAACATAGCGAATTAGTATTATTACTGCTAAGTTTTAATTTTAGTCTTCATTAATCACTGACCTTCTGGAGGCGTAAAAGAAAAAAAAAGTGGGGATATGTTGCAAAATGTCTCGCAGTTATTCGTGCAGTACAGTACGTGTTTTGGGGATTTGCGTTTTCAGGTAACCCGGGTTTCGGTTAACCCGAGTTCGGTTAACGGGGGTTTACTGTATCTCAATACCTCGAAATCGAAATTTGACTTTATAATCCTTTCTCTGCTCTGATTTTAAACTTGGCAATGACTGACAAAAAATAATAAATAAAAAAAAAAGTCTACTTTTTGATAGTTGCGTATCCAATATTCAGAATATTTTTTGCGCTCTTACATTTTGAACTGTTTAAAAAACGTAAACGTAAATCTTTCTCTGCTAAATGTCTTGTACTGACTGCAGACTTGCGGATGCGAGATGTTATGTTTTTACTTACGGTGCAACCTCCGCTGAGACGGTTCAGTAGTTTATGCAGTCACCGCTCTTGCTTGTCAAAACTGATCTCGGGAAGGTGACCTTGTCGAGAAATTTCCTTCGCGTTTCCAAAACTTCATCTAAAATATCAAGATTTTTTCGGTAACTCATGCAGTATGAGTAACGTCAAGAAAATGCAGCGCGTACGAATGACGCAGTGAAAATTTTAATTTGGGAACAGTTGTTTCGATATAACGGGAAAATTTCTAAGTATTAACACCTACAACCAGCGGAAGTGCTCTATCCTCGACTTTCTTGTATACTTATACGATACATACGGTTGCCATACGTCCTGTATATATACAGACTGTACTATTATCTATTTGTCCCGTTTTTTTGTCTAGTTACTGTTTGTCCCGTATTACTGTTTGTTCCGTTTTGTCCCGTATTATGTTTGTCCGTTTTGTCCTTGTCTGTTGCCGTTTTTGTCTTGATCTACTGTTTGTCCCAGTATTACTGTTTGTCCGTCCCGTATTATGTTTGTTTTTTCCGTTTGTTTTTGTTATTGATTACTGTTTGTCCCGTTTTGATGACCGTATTGCTGTTTGTTCCGATATTGTTTGGTTTCACGTTTTGATCCCGTGTTACTGTTTGTCCCGTTTTTGATCATATTACTGTTTGTCCCGTTTTGATCGCTGTATTACTGTTTTGTCTGACCGTACTGTTTTGATTCAGTTTTGTCCCCGTATTACTGTTTGTCCGGTTTTTGATCACATATTGCTGTTTGTCCCGTTTTGCTTATATTACTGTTTGTTTTCCGTTTTGTCCCGTGATTACTGTTTTATCCGTTTTTTTTGTCTGTTACTGTTTGTCCCGTTTTTGCCCTGTGCTGTCCAGTATTACTGTTTGTTCCGGTTTTTGCCCGTCCCGTGCTGTTTGTCCGTTTTTTGTCGCCAGTACTGTTTGTCCCGTTTTTGATCCTTCATTACTGTTGTTACGTTTTGCCCCGTATTACTGTTTGTCTCGATAATTACTGTTTGTCCCGTTTTTGTCCTGTATTTGCTGTTTGTTCCGTTTTTGTCCCTTATTACTGTTTGTCCGTTTTTGCCCCATTAATTACTCGTCCCCATTTTTGTCCCTTATTACTGTTTGCCCCGTTTTTTGTTCCTGTGCAGTCCTGCGTACTGTTTACCCTGTTTTTTGTCCCGTTTCTCTCTAAACTCAGGTCAATTGGAATTAATTGAAGCGATTTTGATTGTCATTATAAATTTAAATACGTTGCCAATTTTATATATTATATAACAAAGAAAACGATAAATATTGAAAATAAAATCAACTTTTAAAATATGGCTAAAGGATTACTTACTCAGCTTCTTTTTTTATTATTTTACAATGTTTATTTTGATTGTTTAAAACTTAATGGTATTTTATCAGGTTAAAACAAAGCCATTACCTATCAATTTTTACAAGTTTGTTTATTCGCATATTAAAGTCCAGTATCAGTGCTTGCAATTATGGCAACCCTGACGATACCAGGGGAGTTTGTTGTTTTAAGCAACTATTTAGCCTCCTTTTTTTGAAACAATGACGAGCGTCTATTTACGGAGTCGGACCTCATGAATTTTGAACCGTACTGGTCAAAATGGAAAAGACACCGAAACGAAGAATCGAGTATTCATTTCGGACATCTTCGGACATCTTCCCTTTTAACAGACTGGGTTCAAAATTTGTCGAAGATCTACAGTTTTTGTAGCAAGACTACAAATCAAATTACATTCATTCAGTGGAAAATAAATAAAAATAATAATAAAGGGAATTATAAATGTGGAAGAGTAAAAAATAATAGCAGACAACGACAAGAAGTAAGAATCTGGTGAATGACTTCATCAGAGGCCTGACACCCATGCAAATTCAAAAATGGAATAGGTTTTCTGTAGAGGAAAAAGACTTTAAGGTCTGATATTTAATATCCTCTTTTGGCTTGAACCTATTCTGGGATGCATTGAAATAAAAACATTTTCAGTGGCGTACTAAGGGTAAGTGGTGCATGGGGCATGGTAGTGTTTATTCACCCACACTCATCATATCTGAGTTAAAAAACTGGCATAATAATGTTTTGTCTTCATGACTCCCTCTTAAGACTGGTGCCCAGGGCATCTATAACCAGGGCCGTCTTAACAAATTTCAGCGCCCTGTTCTAAAATAATTTTGCGCCCTATCAGAGCCGTAACTACGGATTTCAGTGCCTACGGCCCATACATGTCTAATAATATAAAAGTCAATGTTTGAGTGTGTGTGCGATGTCCAGATGAATCTATCGCACTTACAGCCATGAAATTTGGCACACAGGTAGTAATGGTTACTCAATGCACCTCGAAGCCGGAATTTTAAAATTTAATCTAGAAAATTTTTTATTTAATGTTTTGTGTTCTTTTGGGTCATTTTTGGCACGTTTACGGCTGAAGTTATCTTTTCCAATGATCGTTGAAAAACAATCAATGCACCAACGGATAGAACAAACAATTTTCGTTCTAATGAAGTTTGTTTTAAATTTCTCACGCAATTTACTGAATTTTGGGAAATTTTTAAATAATAGTCACTTTTATGGTAATTTTTGATAAGGATTTTTTCAAATTCTCAAATCTGACGTTCTAACACCACTATAATTTTCATTTTTTTTTTCAGCTTATAACTCGAACGTTTCTGTCGGATTTAAAACAAGAATCGTTAAAATACCTTTCTCCGTTTTTTTAAAATTAATTGTTCCTTGATCAGTTCAAACAGTCTTTTTGCAAGCCAGCTTTCTGAGCGAGACATTCTCTGGAACGAGTTAACTTTCCCATCATGCTTTGTTACAATCTCATTGGCTAGTGCGTGACCTTCGTCGCGGCAGGTGACGTCATATACTATCGCTTTACGTGTAGTATATGACGTATATGTTCTCGGAGAAGATACATTAACTGAATGACTTCGATAATTATTTTCGGCAGTGTCTTAAAACGTTTCTTTGTCTCGCATATTTCGCATGTTAGTTTGTCGCATTTATTAATATTGTTTTGGATTAACGTACTCGGTACTGTTTTCCTAAATTCAAATAATGCGTATCTTTTGTTTTTATTTTGTTTTCAAAACTTTTTCATGTGATTTGTGGGAGGGTATTTATTATTTTTTTAATTTTGTTAAGTCAAGATAGCACGGGCAATGCCGTGCGCGTATTGCTAGTGTCTAATAATATAATTGAGTATAAAACTCGCTTGCTCTGTGATTAATACCACATAATTTTGCAAATGGACGCCTTTTCAAAATAGGATTTAGCAAGTCAACTTTCGACACCCCGATCGCACAGATGATTAGCTTTAACTGTTGGATTATATAAACGGTATTTTTCATCACTCATATGTATATTTACTAAATTCAAAAATATAATAATGTACATAATAAAATATAATAATATACTTAATAAAAAATTTTAAATATTTAATTGGCTCAAATATATTATAGTATAAATAATGTATAGTATAAGATATGCATGTTTATGTAGCATTATAAAATTGATGACTGTCTAATTACAAACCCTAATACTTAAAATAATAATTAATGTTTTCTGGTTTGAAAATTGAAATAAATTGGTATAATAACTTTTAGGCGCCTTTGGGTCAATGGCGCCCTTGGGCTATGGGCTACAGCCCGATTAGTCCATTGGATAAAACGGCCCTGTCTATAACCCCCTTGCCCCCCTCCGATCGCTACGCCACTGCCTTCATATGGCTTGTTGTAGCGGATAGACAAACAGACAGACAGTCTACCTATGATGGGTTTGGTCCAATATTGGACCAGATCTGTAGTTTTGGTGCGAAGATCATATACCAAAATTCACCCATTTAACAATTTACATTTTTGTATAATTGGACCGATGACACAATTTTTAAAGCTATTTTTTCCCTCTTTAAAGTGTATTTCTTAAACAGTTCTTTATTACATTTAAGTGAAGTACGTTGTTTTGAAGATAAATAAACTGCAAAAAAAAAAAGAATGACAGGAGGCTGTCTTTTTCAAACAGCCGCTGATGTTAAAGGCGTAGGACTACTTTACTCGCGTGACTCTTTTGTTTCTCGGTTTCTCTTTGTTACTCGCGATTCTCTTTTCAAGTTACTCTCAATTCTCTTTTCAAGTTACTCTCAATTCTCTTTTCAAGTTACTCTCAATTCTCTTTTGTTTTCAACTCAATCACGAAGTCCCGCTCGCGAAAACGTGGCAAGCGAGAGCGTCAACCAATTGCGCACGCGCACCTCATGCGTGTGACGTCACCAATTCATGCGTATTTTTGCCCAACTTTGCGACTTAGTAGTCGCTGAACTACAATTCCGATTTTCAAAATTTTTTTTGTAACTTCTGTTGTTACCCTTTATCTCTAAAATAGGATATTAGTTATGTTTCAAACATATGTAGTTACCGAGATCTAGAGGATCTCCCGTACAACGTTTTTTGTGGCGTTTCGGCTTGTGAATCAAATTCCTTCCTGAGATCCCAATGGGAGGAACATAGTCCTACGTTGAAATTCTACTAGCTGTTTTATTAAAATTACATCTCTTTGACTCTACACTAAAATATGTTTAGGCGGTCCATTTTCGACAACCTTCCCCTATTTGATTTCTCTACACTGTTTTCCTACTATGGGTGCCGTACATAGCGGATGTTGCAAGGATTGAAAAGTTTACGAAATCTTGCTCCAGACTGTAAACATAGATCACCTTAACCGAAAAGTTATGGGTTGCTGAAGGTCAAAAATTGCTCCTGGCGCCCTGTTTTTCCCAAGTGCCAAGTGCTGATTTCGGAGATGGTTTTTCAAATAGAATATTCTTGGCCAGATAAGGGGCAGACCGGCCGTTCACTCGCGGGTCAGATCTGAGATTAACAAATAATTTTATCGGAGGGATCTTTCGATTTTGAGATGGATTTTTATCAGCCCAAATCTGGAGCATGTGATTTTCCCAGGAATTTAACAATGGTGTTACGTGCGATCGCTGATGAGAGATGTATTTGTTGATGCATTGTAACAAATGTTTTCAAAACAACTCTCGAAACCACAAAATGACTTTTTGTTTACGAAGTAAACAAAGTTTAGTTGTAGTTTAGTTTAGTTATTTATAATAACGTCCAGTTTCGAAGCAATACGAGGACTATTTTGGGACGGATTTCGTCATTTTGAACCGCGTCCAGATGACGAGGGCGACACTTGAACTGTCGCCTCCCTTTCCAAGCTTCCTTACCACACCAGCGGGAGGACGTTTGGCACTACGTATGATTTAACGCCTAAAGCCGGCCATTCACTTGAAGTATAGCCATGTCATTTGTCCTAGACCCGTTTTTTCCCCACCCATTTTAATCGGAAAAATACAGGCACGCCATTCACTTGTATTTAAAAGGACGCTAACTCTGAACGAAGGTAGGGAGGAGCGATCTTCTTTCCCTCTCTACAGCTGCTTGTCAATCGCTCTTCGATTTTCTCCACTCATGCTACCCTCGAAGCGAGGCATTGTTCTTTTCGCTAGCCTCTTTCAGGGTCCCTCTTATTTTTCGTTCCGATTTCAGAATTCCAACTATGGCAAGCCGTTTGGCTCCTTTCCATAGATTTTTATCGCTTTCTCCTTCTCGCGTTCCAAAATATACAGTTTGTCTGTGAAGTGAATGGCCGGCTTAACAGGTCCACATACGTGGCGGATCTTCAGTGGAGCCGATTTTCTATCCTGGAGTCCTCCACCCTGCAAACCGAGACCTTAATGCTAGGCAAACGCGGTCCCCGAACTATTCAAAAATAATATCAAATTCAAAAAATTCGATCTCCAGATATTGAAGAATCTCCAAGTTTTAGACTTGAGTCCAAAAAAAACCCCCCGTTTCTGAGAATTGTGTCTGCCTTGCTTGTGAACAAGGCAGCTCTAAAATGGAAGGAGCTATATGGATGTAGAAATGGGGGGTTAAGGACTCGGCAGTATGCCAGGGATATGAAAACTAAAATGAAAAGGGTCTGTGCAATTTATTGAAACACAATTATATTTACAAAGAAAATATTTACAGATTAAAGAAAAGTTAGTTACAGATAATCATTGTGTTTTAGAGTTAGCAATTGCTAGTAAGACTAAATGTAAAGATATTAGTGACAGAGAATTAAGAGCCGTTAGGCTTAAGAAAAGCAGTCACAAAGTCATCGCATGGCCACATACATATAGCCACGCCCGTCTTCGGATCTTGCTCCAGGCAGCGACACAGGTCTTGCGCTCTCGACTGTGCAGGAAGATGTGGTGGTCCCCATTTGTTCTGGAATGCACTTCTCTTAAATTGTCCTTCGACGGCGTTTGGGCCGTTACTTGCTGCCATCCGGGTAAGTGGTTTTAAATTAAATTCTCAGAGGAGATAAAATAAGACGTAAATTCTCCTCTACATGGATGAAATGCGGTATTTGCTCCAAGATTGTAGATTTCTATCAACGTTTTGTCCATATCCGTCAATGGAAACTCTGTCTGTCTGTCCGTCCGTCCATGTACATGTGAATACGATGATTCTATACGGAAAGAGCTGTATGGATAAAATTTGACTCGTGATTTTATCAGCAGAGTTGTAAATCTGTATCAAATCTCGGACCAAATCCGTCAATCGGTTGTTTATCTTTTGGTAAGTACGTATATGCAGTGGCGTAGCTGAAGGAGGGTGGCAAAATCAGACATGTAGGAAAACAATTTTATAACTAAGAAAAGCAGCGACTCTAGCTCAATCACCGTGTGCACGAAAAAATGGCGTTATTGACTCGTATATTTCACCTTTTGTCGGTAAATTGCCGACATATGAAAGAAACAGTGGTGCTGGACGCGAGATTTCGCAACTTATCTGCAGACATTGAGGGCGTCGAACGACGAATTACGTAACTAATAAAATATTTTTTCCTGGAATTTATTTATTATTATTATTTTGAGATCGTAACTTGCAAAGGAAGGGCGGGATTTTGCAAGTTCGCCCCTTAGGCAAAAGCTGCAGCTACGCCACTGAGTATGTGAATGGGATAGCTCGAAAATGAAACAACCTTGTTGGGGGTACATGATATTTTCACTAAAATTGTAGATGTGTATCTCATTTTAGACTAAATCTGTCAATGGGTAGTCTTGTAACAAGTGCGCCATCTGGCGACCGAATTCTAGGTACTCTAGAGACTGTTCTTCAGAGAGAGTGGTTGATGTGATGTGGATGGTTTATATGGCATGATGGTAATTTCCCAAAGCATGTTTCTCTAGGAATACCATGACGTTTAGTAATTAATGTATTTTATCATTGTCTACTTGTTTATGTGAGACTTCTTGTTTGTGTCAGTCCAGAAATAAAAAGGAGTTAAAACACACATGGTGAATTCTAATTTCTTGGCGTTCGTGAAGACTGCAGTACAGTTTATCTATTTGCTTTTCTGCACACGAACATGTGAAAAGGATAATTCAAAACACAACAAGTTAGAAAAATGAATTTTGGTACGGGGTCTTGATACCAAACTCGTAGATTTATACGAAATTTTGGATTCAACTCGTATACGGTATACCGTATACGAGTTGAATCTTATAAGAGATCCAAAATGTATACAGAGTTCTTTTCACTGTACTGCGAAGCCAAACACATAACATACCTCACTGTGTAACTATACGAGAAAATAGAGGACAGAACACTCCCTCTAGTCCAGAGGTTCCCAACCTGTGGTACGCGTACCCCTGGGGGTACGCGAATTCAAAGTTGTTAATAGCGGAAACAAGAAAACATAAGGGATTAAAAAAAGTTTAAGAATTTTGTTTTTCCAAGTGGAATATTTGCCATTTAATAACTATAAAATTTGAATAGTTAATTATTATGAAGTGTAATTTTTAAATATTCTTATAAGCTAAGACAAAATAATCAGAATGCACGCTTCATTTGATATGACGTTATAGTATTGTAAAAATAGAATAAATTGTAAAATCAAAATTAAGTCCAATAAATGTTTGACTCGTAAGCCAACCCAATCCCTTAGCATTATTGATAAAAACTTCTTTGCATAGACGGATGGTTGGGGAGGAGGAGCGAATATGACAATAGGGGGTAAGCAAAAACAAAAAGAATAATCAAGGTCAAGGGGGTACACGCGGGAAAAAGTTTGGGAACCTCTGCTCTAGTCAGTAGCAGGTTTTGACAACATGAGTCCATAGGCGCAAGTTTTTTGAGGCTCCGGCCCCTACCCAATGTCGTGAAATCGCCGTCAGCTTAGCACTGCGATGAACAGATTTTAAGGCCCCAAGAGTTTCGAGGTACGAGGCGAGCGCCTTTACCACCTGTGCGAAAAACCGCCACTGTCTTTAGTCGTTTCATAGCACAGAAAATTGGTTATGTGTAAGGACTAAAGAAGGTTATGTTAAATTGGTATTGGTAAGAACTGCGTGGCAGATTTCGGGTTATAGTGTTCGTGTACACATGGACAGACACACACAGACATGATTCTCAAGATTTGTTTTTTCCCGGACTCGCTTCTCAAAAACATTTATTAACCCTTCCTGAAACATAATCTCTACTGATAATAAAGGAGAATGTGTCTGTGTCTTGGCACTCTACATGGCAGACCGCTGGACCTAGAGCTACGAAATTTGGCACAAAGATATTTTGGAGAGTGGGAATGTGCACCTCGGGGCCGTTTTAATGGATTTTTTATTAGAATTCTAATTAATTAAAAATTAAGCAAAATTTTGGCGTTTTTCCTTAATGGCTTCAGAACAAATCACAGCATAAAAATCATTTTTACACCATCTGAAAGAGCGAAAAATTACCTTTTCAATGATATCAATTAATTTGCCATATAATTTTTTCTCTAATTTTAATAAATTTTTTAAAATATTTTTTGTTTATTGTTGCAAAGCAATTCAAACCGTTTTCAATGTTTAAACAAATATTTAATTGCGTGTTTCCCTTTAATTGTTGAAAGTTGAGGTAATATCTTCATACATTTTGCTTTCAAATTTTATTTCATCAAAATTTTTATGGAATCTGTAAACCAAGCTCTCTGAGATATTACGCATATTAAGAAGTATATCCATTAAACTGAATGGTTATGGTTGCTATGCTTTCATTCTTTTTTCAGCATGTTTTAATACGAAATACTTGTTTTATGATTTTATCCCTACATTTTCACAATAAATCTACGGCGCGAACCCGAACTACGTCTTTCTTATGTTTTTTTATTATTTTGTCATTATCCAACATGGCGATCATTTTAACGGTTGGCGATATTTCGTGAGCTTGGCGACGAGACCATGGTTTTATATCTAATCAATGAGTGTGACTAAAATAGGGTTAAAGGAACAAAAATTGTTATAAGAACTATGTATTCTAAAAAACATCCAATACGTTTTAAGCTGTTTCAATGATTATCCGATTTTAGCTCAGACACGCGCCGATGGCTGACAATTTTAGAGACAATAAACTAAATGAAATGTTCAGCATCGTAACTGGATTCTTCAATAACCGATACTTGCAATACGATTTATACCTTTACAATGCAGCTTCTGTTTGAGAGCTGATAAAACAGCGCGTCAGAATAAAATCATCTGGATCACAACATAAAACTTGCTCGTCTTCTAAAGTAACGTCTTTTCCTGAAATCAGTTCCAAAGATCGCTCATAAAAGCTGCAGTTGCGCTTTGTAGCTGTAGTTATAACGCAGATACTACCCACCCTCAAATCCCGCGTTGCGAAATCTTTAGTTTATGATCCAGGATCGGAAGAAAATGGAGGCTTAAATCGAAAGAAGTTCCAGATTTTATTAAGTTTGCAATATCTCAGAAAATAGCACCCTCCTTGAATGAATAGAAAAGAAACTATATAACGTGCAATTGGAAAATAATTTGTTCGCTATAGAAATCAAAACTGTAGAATAAATTTCCTTTCAATTTTGTTCACTATTATGCATACAGAAGGTTTTCGTAACAATTAATTAAATAGTTAATGTTTAATTAATTAAAAATTATATTTGGATAGATAGAGAAGATTTTTTTTATTTTTACTATTGCCATTCGAACTAAATGAAAATAATGATAGATTTTTCAATCATTTTTTATATAATTAGCTTCCTTGCGGTTTATAAAAATCGTTTGGTACACTCTGCATTTTATTTCAGAATCGACGAGATTTAACAATTCTGACTGCAACTGATATTCTCATTTTAATTAAAAATAAAGTTTCAGACGATAAAAGGATTTTTTGTCTTACAATAAGTATTTTTTTACATTAAAAATATTATAGTACATATTTTTAAAACAGAGTTTATTTACAGTGCTTTGGCATTCCTTCGAGTGTTAATATTAATTAAATATTTTCGTCCATAACAAAGTCGGTTATATCAGCTAGTTTCAAATAAAACAGTGCAGAAAAGTCCAGGAAATGCTGTGTTCTAGAACAGCTACATATTTTTCATCCATAAATATGTAAGGAGATCCAGTGACCGTGAATGTAAATACTAGTAATGTAATTCACATATAATCAGTAACAGTAATACCGATATAACATCGAGACCTAACCCCGTTATAACGAACGCTGAACGAACCGATCTAGAAGTTCGCTATAACCGAGGATTCACTATAACCGATTTTTCAAATATTGGCAACACAAGATTTGCTGTGATTATTCTTAAATGCGTTTCTGTATTGAACAGATTAAATTGCAATTAGTAATGGTCTATAATAAATTAAATAAATATTTTTTCCTAAAAAATTAAACCATGAAATTGATTGCATTTACAGTTATTTCCCTAAGGTATGAAAATTAGTAGAGATTTTTCGTTAAAGAGCTAAAAAGTGGAAATTTCGATTCTATATCCGAATTCCTTACTTTTGAAAACCGTTATAAGCATTTGAAAATAGTACATCGGTGGCACAGGAATTCGGTTGCGACCATTTGAAAAATTCGTTATAACCGAGGGATCGTGATATCCCGGGTTCATTACACTGGGGTTGGCTGTGATTGTTTTGTTGTACAGGCCTCGTTATTACGTTGCTTCGCTTTAGCCCCGACTCATTCCTATTCATCGATTGAGCAGTAACTTTATAGCATCGCAGATATTCGATTCGAATAGTAGTTCGAATTTGCCTATTTGAATAGTAATCGGTTAAAAAGTTTTTTGTGGACTTGCTTGAACGACCGTGATTTCTAATTAAATACATACTATCTCAACTTAATATTAATCAGGAGCCACTTTCTTCTAATGAAAAACATCTTACCCTTGTGCCGCCGTAGGCGGTCACCTAATGGTAAAACCGGCCCTCCTATCTCAACACAGCTGCAAAACCCCAAAACCCTCAAGTGACGATTTCATACCCATTCCCACAACTCATCATCCGAGCGCTATTTCTAAGAAAGAGCCGAAAACATCCCCGCGAGCACTTCATACTACGTCGCAGGCGAAGACCTTGATCTTGATCCTTGCTGTTGAAACCTTTCAAGGGCACCACCGGTTACGTGCGTCACAAATGTGTGGGGCTTCGAGCGCTGCGCTCGGTGCACGCATTAAAAACGCTTTTTATAGAGATGCTACTTGTGCGTGGATTTGGCGAAGATTTTATGTTGTTTCCTGAATTTATGAGAGCACTAAAATTTCGGTACTATGCAGAATCAATGGAGACCGATTGGCACGGGGAGAGAAAAAAAATAGCAAAGTTCTAGTTTTTTTTTTTTTTTTTTCCAGCTGTGGTGTGAAAATAATCGCGTGCTCTATTCTCACGTGATGAAAATTGACTTTTTTATCAGAAAAAATAAAGCAAATAAAAGCGGTAATAGAAATGACGCTTGTCGTGACGTTGATATTTGCCAAACGATAATTATCCAGTTTAGATAAAACTACTATCATCTGAAAAATTGTGTGGTGAATTAGCTGTTAATCGGAAAATAATCGTTGTTAATGCATATTTTTAATTAAATGAAACTGATTATCTAAATAGTGTTAAAGAACACCGTATTTCATCTTTTTTTTTTTTGCTATTAAAATCGAAATTCCTTGTTTGATAAATTTGTAACGGTAATTATTCCGTTAAATTTGGTTAATCGAGAATACAAGGGAATTATTTGATACATCAGCAAATGTGTGAATTATTCGTTATTTCATAACGAAACTGTAACCTTTTATTTCTCTAAAAAATAATACCTCATTTGCATTTGCATCACCTGAAAGAATTATTGCTCACCTTTGTCTAAGTTCTTCAAGTATTCTGCTTGAAAATGTGCGCTATTTTTGATATTTATATTCTTAAACGTTGAAGAAAATGAAGAAAAAATTTTAATATAAATATTTAACTAATAGTCGTTATTCTGGATACTGATTATTGTGTAATGTAATCTTGTATTTTTCTGTTCTGTTTTCCGAATGAAAGAATTTCTTTTGAGATGATTTTTTTTTACTTCAGAAATTTTAGATTTTACTTATATTCAGATTATTATTGCTATTTTGGTAATTATTTTTTTAAATTTGTTGAAGTAATAAAAAAAGAATCTTTTTCTCAAATTTATTCATTTTTAATATCAGCGATGAAAAGCTTAATATTTTTAACCATGCATCCAATTCGAGGTGGAAAAGATATAGTCTATGACAGTCTTTTATTTTACTTATTTTTTTCCTTAATTTTGAATGAGACCTAATTTACTTCTCATCCCACCGCAAATAAAAATTAAACAAACGATTCTTTTTTTTTTCACTGGAAATAACTAAAAAAAATCAATAATTTATTTCAAAAATATCCACTAAATATTTACAGAATTTGCATGCACATTTCTGTAACTATTATCTACTTCATTTAATTTAGATAAGCACATCAATAGACGATTCTCTAAATTACAGTCAGAGTAAATGCGATGGTATCAAAAACAGCTATTCTAATATTAATTTTTTAAATAGTTCACCTATTTTCTGTCGGTAAATTAATAAAAATCGTCTGACAAAACCGCAATGCCAATCTTGCCCTGATCAATTTAACTCTATGTAGGCTAAAAAAACACAAAATTTTTGAAATTATTTATAGTCAAAAAGGAATTAAATATTAACTGTGCCAATGTAGAAATTTGACACAAGAAAATCGAAAGATGGAACGATAAAAAATAATTTAATTTTAGAGAAAAAAAGCTAGAAATTACTCAAAAAGGAAGAAATAGTAGACAAATTTTTCGCTACCTTTGTTATAATGGTACGCAGACGAGTAGAATTTCAAATTATAAAAGTATTTAGATAGTTATAGGTCTTAGATTTAATCATTGTACTGAAAATGAAGTAGGCCACTTTAAAAATTAGGTGACATAGTTTAAATATCATCCAAATTTCAGTTCCATAAGACAGTTTTACAATGTAATGCATCTAGTAGTTCTATAAACAGCAGACCTGGCTTCAAAAAAAAAGAAAAAGAAATCTAAGAGGCAATGGAGTCAGTTTTACTGTATTCCGCTGATTCGAAGCCAAATTCGAAGAAAATCGAACAACGCGTTCTAATAAACAAATTTACTGACAAACAGATGAAATGCCAGTCAATCGAGTTAAAACAGGAACTCGCATATCTTCGATTTATAGACTGTTTTTTTTTTTTAATACTAAAACTGTTTTGATAAAAAATAATAACATTTTTAAAAAATTACAGCCTTACTTTTTTGTCTTCACTTTTTGATTTTTTACGATCAATTTAGAATAATTTAATAACTGATTAACAAAATTACTTACTACGTTTCTAATCTGCTGAAGAAAAGTTTTTTTGTAATAAAATTTTAATTAAACAATCGATGTTTCAATTAAGTAATTTTAATTAAAAATTAAGTCAAATTGAATTTTTAGTTATTTTACCAGTATGTACTCTGATTTACCAAAAGATTTGCTGAAATGCTGATCAAACGATGAATTTTAATGCAAAATAATATACATTTTATTCCACAAAAATCGTTTGTACACAAGAGGAAACTGTCGAATTTTTTAAAAAATACTTGTTTACTATTGAATAATAATCCACTCTTGTTTTTTTAACTCAGGTTTGCAACTTAAAAAGCAAGCCTATTGTTTGGGTGTAAACTTACTGAAACCTTGTAAAAATGTCTTATAATTCCGTCTTTATGTGCGTCTGTAAGCGCCTTTGGTAAATGTTGTTGGAAAATTCCGTTACGTCAAAGATAAACTTAGCACTTTGGTCCCTAAAATTTGCTGGTTTTTCACTTCTTGACATGTGCAAATGTGAAAAATGACACTCTTTTTCAATGATAAGATACAGCGAGAATATTTATGATAAATATTTAAGTGTTCTCAAACATTCTGTCAGAGTACGAAGAAGTACTTTATCTCAACCTTCGTTACTGTTAAAACTTCTCAACTTCCTTTAGCGGTGCAGCTGTTGCTTGGTTTTCTGGGGCTTTGTTATTTCTAGCCTTCATTATGTGTAAACCAGTAGTTCTTAAGCAGGCAATTCACATCTAATCCAAACTGGAATTTTTGGAACACAATAGTCAGTTTTAAAAACTGACTATTGCTTTTTGATGTAGGCGGTACATCAGAAGATCTGACCAGATTGGGACCTCGCTTCGAGGGTATGAAATCGGAAATCCGATGGGTGGGGTGGGGGAATAGTGGGGATCGAAGAACGGCGGTAGGGCGAGCGATCTTTGATCACCATTCTCCGCTCTTCCAAAATGGAATTTTTGGAACACGGGAAGAAAAAACCTATCGTCAAGGTCGAAAACCTGTTAAATTTGGAGCAAATGATTCGAATTGGTGGAATTTAGAAGAACATAAAACCCAAAACTCAATCCGCCAATTCCAATTTCGGAACCTCGATGCGAGGCTAGCGGCAAAACAAGGAATCTGCCTACATCGACACCTCGCGACAAAGGTAATTTATTATCTGGACTGTTATACAAAAACATACCGAATTACAACTCTAACACATAAGTGTAACACACACACACACACAATTTTTTTGGGGGGGGGCCGCGGCATTTTTCCTATTAAAAAAAGTGTTCCTAATATCGCTAGGGTTGCCTAATTACCAAGCATTGATACAGGACGTTTAAGTGATAAATAAATAAAACATGTAAAAAGTGAGTAGGTAATGATTTATTTTACTCTGATAGAAATTCAATAAAGTTTACACAATCTAATAAAAGGAACACCTAGAATAATAAAAATGATGAGAGGTCATATTTTAAAGTTGATTTTACTTTCTTAGTTTATTATTTTCGTCTTTCACATGAATACAAAATTGGGCGCAAGTCATTTTAAAATTATAATGACGCAGAGTTAAGGGTGAAAACGGGACAAATAGTAATAAAGGACCGAGTAGTGAAATACAGTGACAGTACCGTGTATACGGGACGTAAGGCAACCCTAAATATCGCCCACTATATGTTCTTAATATCGCCTATGTCTAAAATGGATTGAAATAAAGTGTAGGTTATGATCATACTTTCTTTATTAAACATGAAAATTAATGCACGACAAAATTCAAAGTAATACAAGACAGTTTTTTTTAGGAAATATTGCTAAAGTGTCCCAAGGTGGTTAGCAGTCGCAGCGTCTTTTCAGAATGTCCGAGGCTCCTCCCCCTTCGATTTACCTTTCCCCCTAAATAAAATATCAAAATTAAAAAGAACTTAGGAGCATTGTCATGTGATAGGACATCAACCATGTATTTTTTAAGGTAACTTTATTTAATATAGTGCCCCATGGGGCGATATTGGGAACAACCCAACCTTCAAACATGGTGGCATCCTTCTTCGAAGTCAAAACGCGAAACAAAAAATAAACTACACGAAAATGGAGGCAATTGTAGTCACTATCACTACCTCAAACGGTATAACATTATGACTTGAACTTTACTGATTATACTAAAAGTAATGAAACACGATTATTAATTCACCTAACACGAAAATGAGCAAAAATTCCCAAAGAAAAGAAAAATCAACACAGGTTAAAACGGCTTCCTCAAACAACTACTGAATTGGGGGAGGCTTTGTAGTTCCGGCAGAGGCCACCATATACACCACTACAAAACAAGAAGAAACTGTGGTAGGCGATATTTGAGCCTCCTTACTTTATTGCCAGCTGTGAATTAAAATTCTACTTGTAGATGGAAGAATAAACTTAAAGAATTTTTTTTTCTCAATACGAATGAATTTGAAGGCTAAAATTTCAAAATGTTTTATTATTCCTTCTTATACAAAGAACATCATAATCATTGTTCAGCAGTAGTACCTCATCATAACCAATCTGATCTCCGATACTCAAAACACACCAAAAACCTGAATTTCCAACGAAAATATTTATTTAATCTTTATTTTAATGTCTCAGACGATACAAAAGCTTTCCTTTCGCTCGGTTCTCATCGATTCTTGTCTTTCAGTAAATGAAACTAATTTCGAATTCTCGTTTTAATTTTTCCCCCTCTGTTATTCTTCGATTTATTCTATAAACAATTGCAACAGATCAGCAATTTAAGAAGAGAATTTCTTACATTCAGTATCTCATGACTACTTATTAAAAATAATGAGTTTCTGGAAAATGGCGAATGCACAGGTAGATCCAGTTCGGATTCGACGTAAAAGAAGTAATTTGTTCTTGCAAAATGGCGCTGCTTTGAATGGCTTCGTCGGCGGATTTTAATTCAGAGGCTACAGCTGCTGATATAACTCGAATTTTACAGCTGCACAGTGAACAATATTAATAAATATTTATCTAGAAAAAGGTGTCAGGAGGTTATTTGATGACACATTCAATTCTTTTTGAACTCGTTAAAATTTAATTTCAGTAAGACGAGACACATTTTATTGGGGTCGAAAAACTCTTCATTCTTATTTCAAATTCTTTAGTATTTATTGGCAAAAATCGCGAAGAAAATTATATAGACTGGAAGAGTCATTAAAACTAAAATAACTGTTTTAAATTTAACTTTATGTACCATTGATTAGTTCTGTATTTTCCAATTTTGGGGTTGCGTCAAAAGTTTTTGAAATAAAATGGAGTCAAGAATGTTTTTTTTTTTTCCTTTTTTACCTTAGAAAAAATTAAAAATACTTATAGATAGATACCATTTCAGATTACGTACAGTAATAATAAGGCAATATAAAAAAGAAAGAAAAAAAAATTAAGATAATAATTCCAGGCACTTCAAATTTTTGACTGAGGCGTTAAAAAAAACTTCTAGAAATAAAGAAAATGTCAATTTTTTTCTCTTACACAGAACGGCCGCGGTGACCTCATGGTAGAGTCTCGGGTTCGACACCGGAGGGTGGCGGGTTCGAGACTAGATTCCTCTAAAGAATGGTTGCTTATGCAGCCCTGACACATGATAGGCCCAGCGAAAGCTCAAGCCGGCCATTCGCTTGCAGTATAGCCATGCCATTTGTCTTAAGCCCGGTTTCTTTTTCATTATTTTAATCGAAAAATACAGGCTATTCACTTGTATTTGAAAGGCCGCTAACTCTGAACGAAGGTAGGAGGGAGAGCGATCTTCTTTCCCTCTCTGCAGATGCTTGTCAATCGCTCTTCGATTTTCCCCAGTCAGCAGATTTTAATTTATGCTACCCTCGAAGCGAGGCTTCAATCTACGCAAGACATTGTTCTTTTCGCTAGCCTCTTTCAGCGTCCCTCTGAAGCGAGACTAAACTCCAGCGTTTTCGCTCCGATTTCAGTCCAGACGGAATTCCAACCACCACAAGCCATTTGGCTGATTTCCACAGATTTTATGGCTTTTTCCTTCTCGCGTTACAAAATATCCAGCTTATCTGTGAAGTCAATGGCTGGCTTTTGAGAGGGGGGTCCGGGTCAGGTGTCTTTCTCCTCATCCGACCATGGTTCAAAATTACGAGGACCTTCCCAAAACAGCCCTCGTGTGACTTCCAAATGGAACGCTGGTCTAACTAAACTGAATCAAAACATTAAGTGGCGTAGCGAGCTTAAGTGGCGCCCGGGTCGTAATATAATTTCTTCGCCCCCTTCGTCATCATGACTGAGTTAGCTTGTGTAAATAGCGCCCCTCATCATATTTTGCTTTAAAAAGTGACATAAACGCATTAACGTTTTGTCACTAAGGCCAGTGGCGTAGAGAGAGTAGGTGGCGCCCCGAAAATAATATGAATTTCTATTCCAGTCGTCATCAGTGACTTAACATGCGTAAATGGCTCCAGTGGTATGATGTTATTATTACACCCCCCCATCACATTTTGCTTTAAAAAGTGACATAAACGCATTAACGTTTTGTCACTAAGGCCAGTGGCGTAGAGAGAGTAGGTGGCGTCCGAAAATAATATGAATTTCTATCCCAGTCGTCATCAGTGACTTAACATGCGTAAATGGCTCCAGTGGTATGATGTTATTATTACACCCCCCATCACATTTTGCTTTAAAAAGTGACATAAACGCATTAACGTTTTGTCACTAAGGCCAGTGGCGTAGAGAGAGTAAGTGGCGCCCCGAAAATAATATGAATTTCTATTCCAGTCGTCATCAGTGACTTAACATGCGTATATGGCTCGTATGATGTTATTTTTACACACCCCTCATCAAATTTTGCATTAAAAATGGACATAAATGCAGTAATGTTTGGCTTAAAACTGGCACCTGGGGCATATATACCCTCCTTGTCGCCCGGTTGCTACACCACTGAATCAAAGTAATCTTTTGGAAGGAAATTTAATTAATTATTTTTCTAAACCTATTCAGTTTTGTTTTACAATATATAAAAGTGTCAGGAAGTTTCAAATCACAAGACTAATTTTATTCGAATTTGACTTGTTTTACTCGTCGGAATTGGGAATACTTAATTAGTCTTTACAAAACCTACAGATCACCAGAAACAAATCACAAAAATCTTCACGAAATCACTAATTTCCATCGATATTATAAACATGAAAACATCACTACTCACATGCAGTGATGAATAAATCATCGCAAAATGCGAGATGTTTAATTACAAATCTAGGACCTGACACCAATCCCATTCGCGGTCCATTTCGCCTTATTCAATAGGATCGCCGTGTGCCCCTTTTTTCTCCTCAAAATCTCACCTCACAGCGGAAATTCGCCTAAAAGAAGAAAATTTTTCCTGGTTAATTGAAATTCGCGTAATTTCCCTAGTCACAATGAACACTTTATGGGACATTCGGGTCACTTTTGAAACAGAAAATGTCGCGCATGGATTTTTATTTGTCTGTCAACTTTGGTAAATAATTTTCATGGCATCATATCTGTCATAAAACGAACTTTATGGAAAATATTATAGCAATATATTCAGGTAGAGAGAATAAAATGTATGGACTTTATAGTCCATTCATAAAATTCTTTGTGTATTAGTGTCGTTGAAGTTCTTCGTGTTTTGGCTACCAATCTATATTATTATATTTATTATTAAATTAATAAATATTAATTATTAAAGTTGTATTAATTCGTTATTATTAAAAAGTATTTAATAATAACGAATATATATTATATAAATAAATATTATACAATTTAAAATAAAATTATTATTATTAAAAGTTGCCTTAATTGGATTCTGTGTTTTAGGTTTTATTTTTTCCTGAAACAATATCTGCCTTCTTCATCTGTTTCTTTTATTTTATTGTCTTTTGTTGCACAAAAATTAAATAAAATTATCGTTTGATGGATATTACAACCAATAAAACATTTAGAAAACCACACGACTCGACAGCTTAAAAAAAATTTTTATATCTGTTTTCTAAATTTTAAAACATTTTAATAATTAATATTCACAATTTTTAAATTTCTGCTTTTTTTTAAACCTACGCCGGCCTATTCTCCTAAATGGTTTAGAGTGTTTTAAAGGTCGTAGGGCAAATTCAAGCCCCACGATAAATCAAATCTATACTTATAAAAAGGCAATGTGTGTGTGTGCGATGTGCAGACGAATCCATCGCACTTACAGCCATGAAATTTGGCACACAGTTAGTCGTAATAATGACTCAATGCAACTCGAAGTCCAAATTATAAAATGTAATCTAGAAAATATTTTATTTAATGTTTTGTGTTGTTTTGGGTCATTTTCGGCACGTTTACGGCTGTAGTATCTTTTCTAATGATAGTTGAAAAACAATCTGTACAAAAAACAATCCAACAAAAAAACAATCAGTACACCATCGGATAGAATAAACAATTTTCTTTGTAATGAAATTTGTTTTGAGCTTCAAATGTAATTCACTGAATTTTGAGAATTTTTTTAAAAATAGTCAGTTTTGCCATCTAAATTTTATTTTTGTATTTAAATTTACTGCATCCACCGTTCTAAAAACGCTATCTTTTTTCATTTTTTTGAGGTAATGAATGGAATATTTTCCTCTAATTTAAAACAAGAACGGTTAAAATATCTTTTATGGTTGAATTTTAATTAATTTTTTTTCTGAAGTTTTAAAATATTTTCGCTCCATTTTTCCGTCCGTGATTCTTTGCAACCACGGTCGCGGTGTTCTATTCCCAACATGCATTTCGTCGAAATCACGTGACGTCATAATCCCTTTGCATTCAGCGAGATTTGCAGTACGATCGTACCGTCCGTCGTCTCGCCAACAGATCATGGTTTTATAATTTGTTTGTTTTTATACTTTTTGATAGTGGAGTGTAAAGGCTGATATCTTTAGTTCCAAAAGACGTGTTCATCTAGCGTGTATTTTCGCTGAAACTGAAAAAAAAAAAAAAGAAATATGACCTCAAGGAGCTATTTACATAATGTGGCTTCAAAGTTTAAACTTGAAGCTGAAGATTGTAGGCTTTTTTTTTAAAAAATTGTTGAAATTCAGGATGTCACGGGTAACATAGTGAGGCTACTGCTAGTTGCAAATAATTTCGAAGTCATGATATCAGTATCACAGTTAACATACTACAAAGCGAGAAATTTTCACATTTTAGAACGGGGTAGAAACGACGTATAACCGAAGCTTTGCGTCGTATAAACGAAAAACTTTATCATTAGAATGAATACGAATGAATCGGTACTCTGATCAAACGACGTATAAACGATGCTTTACAGTACACACGAAACAAAATGCAAACAGCAACAGACATATATAAAAACATGGGATAACATACATTTCTGTTCGTTAAATAATGATTGTGAATAATATAAATAATTCTGTTTGTTTAGTAATGATTGTTTAATTGCCAAAACAAACCAGAGGGAGTGTTCTCCTCTCGACTTCCCTGTAAACTTACACAATACGGCGCGTTTTGCGTTTAGCTTCGTACTAAAGTGAAAGGAATGGAATATACATTGTGGACCTCTTTCTTTACCTTACTCTACGACATACCCCTGATTCCAGAGAAAAGACCTCCGGTTTGCAGTTGGATGTGTGTGTATGTGTAGCAGAATCCTTACTGACACCCCCCCCCCCAAAGGCGGGGGGGGGGGTTTTTCAAACAGCCGCTGATGTTAAAGACGTAGGACTACTTTACTCGCGTGACTCTTTTGTTTCTCGAAATTTCTCGGTTTACTTCCGACAACAATTCCGATTTTCAAGATTTTTCTTTGTAACTTCTGTTGTTACCCTTTATCTCTAAAATAAGACATTACTTATGTTTTTAAGATATGTAGTTACCGAGATATAGAGGTTCTCCCGTACAACGTTTTTTGTGGCGTTTTGGCATGTGGATCAAATTCCTTCCTGAGACCCCAATGGGGGGGGGGAACGTAGTCCTATGTCTTCCTTAAAAATACATGGAGTACAAAATTTTACATCGAAGTTACATTACAGTGAAGATATTTTCCAGAAAGTGTTCTGAAACAAAGTTTTTTAAGTCTTTTATGCGTGTTGTTGGTTGCCAAAGTTACTAGAAAATATAAGAGAGAAATTCATATTGGAACAATGTTGAAATGTTACAAAAATTGTGAGTTAGAGATAGAATCTAGTTTTTTGGTAACGTTTGATTTCTGCTTTGTAGAAGGGGCAATGAACGCCCTTCGCAGCAGTGGACCTCTTTCTGTAAAGGCCCAAAATTTGACATAGATCTTTAATTTTAATTCCAAGACCACATGCCTAATTACATCTCGTTGTGTTTGTGAGTTACCGCGTTCGCATATTCACTAATAATCCGTCGACAGATTTGGTTTAACATTTGATGTATCTACAATTTTAGTAATAAAACCATACGTCAAATTTCATTTATTTAACATTTTGCTTTTCTCAGTTATTGTGTTCATAAGCACACAGATTGACAGAAAAAAACAACAGCGCTATATAATTCCATAAATGGTTTTTTTTTCAGGTATGGAGATGAATCAAAATCTTGAGGTTGACATTTCTGGTGATTTTTTCCTCTTCATTCATGCATTTTGTTCCAATCATCATTCATACAATTTTTTTTTCAATCATCATTCATACAATTTTTTTTCAATCAACATTCATACAATTTTTTTTCCAATCAACATTCAAACAATTTTTTTCCCCAATCAACATTCATACATTTTTTTTTCTAATCATCATTGATGCAATTTTTTCCCAATCATATATATTTTTTTCAATCATCATACATACAATTTTTTTTCCAATCAACATTAATACATTTTTTTTCCTATCATCATTCATACAATTTTTTTTCCAATCATCATTCATACAATTTTTTTCCAATCATCATTCATACAATTTTTTTTTCTAATCATCATTGATAAATTTTATTTTTCCGTATGAGTTTATAAAATATCTTTCATCGTTGAAACAAAGTAAAAGATATAAATACACAAATGTTAAATTTTATTCCCGCGTAAAATTTACGTTTTACTATTTCAAGTTATGCTTAACACTGATATAAAATAACTAAAATACGCAACATAATTTTTCGTAATAGTAGATTATATAAGTTCCTATGACAACCAAGCAACAATTTCAAACTTTTTCTGAAAATCTTCTGCTCGGAAGTCTCGAAAAAAAATAATCGATAAATTTTGTTTCTTTTTTTTTTCAGCGTAATTCTCCGAATACTTTTAAGTCATCCGCAATAATTAATTAACTCTCGAACAAAGAGTATTCTGATTAATTAATTAGTACCAATATTCTACTTTGGCGTAACGAAGAAATGGAAAACTTTTCTTGAAAATGAACTATTATAAAATCCACTTTCTAAGTTATTGATTTTTGTTAGTAATTGTATAACAGCGTCTCGTATACTAAACACTTTTCGGAGCATTCAGAATTTTTCAGAACGGATTGATTTCAAAACCAACTAATTAATTGTTAATTATTTGGATATACTGGATGAATAATTTTTTTTGAAGAAGAAGACATACTTTTTGTTTGAAACGACTCATCACTGAAGGTTGCAGGAAATGGGGAGAGGGAAGAAAACCAGAAAAAAAAAAGATTTTCTATTCTTTATTTTTCACTGCATTTGTTTCAGGACCAAATATATTATTGTAATCATTGGGCGCCATAATTTAATTCCTGCTATTCCTGCCAGTATATACATTAAAGAAAAGAAACTTAATTGATTTAAATACTTTTAATTACACATGAAAGGACATAACATATAGGGACAAACAATTACGGACAAAACATTTAAGGATATATAAAATATACAATTACTCGGGGCAGAACACCATGTTTACTCGTCGATCCAGAACTTGGATTGAGTATCTCTTCTAACGGCCGCTAGGTGGCGAGCTCGAAAAGCAGTGCGGTTACATTATTGGTTTTTTTGTAATAAAAAGGTTCAGAAAACGTTTAAAAGAAATTAGAGAAAAGAAATCAACTATGCAGTATATAAAAAGCTTATTTGCGCAATTGGCAAAATCTCGTTCGAGAAATTTTTCATAAATGAGAATATATCACAATTCTCGCTTTCAATTTTGTTTCTTGGTTCGGTTTCTGCTCTCATCCTTCTGCCCTGCGTGTCCGCTGCTGCTCTTCCATTTGCCATCGCTTTTTCGTCTGCTCATCTCTACTGCGGCGGCGCCAAGAAATAACAGAGAGAAGTGATTTTTCAAACAGCATTACGCACAGTTGCTTCTTCTATGAATCTAAGTTGTTCGCTGTCTGAACACAAAAATCTGGATCGAAAGTGTTCGTTGCTCGATTTGCGGGCGGGTAACCCTCTTGGCTATAAATATTAGAAACCAATTCTTGGAAAATACACGAATAAGAAGAAATTAAGGGAATACTTTTTTCCACCATTTTCTCCTCCTGTTTCTGATGGCGCAGTATTTAATGGGATGGAAAACAACTTCACCTTTTAGCAGATCAAATTGCAATTGCGCATTAGGTAAACTGAACTGGCACTACTTGCACAACCGTTCATTAAACGCGAGAAATCCAACCGCCTGTTGCATGCAATACCGTTCGAATTTCGCATTTAATTATATCCCATCCGAAAGAACAGGAACAAGGTTTGTTCGCCCACAACTGCAGCTCGAACAACATCAATTATATTAGAACAGCGCAACAAGTTTCGGATTCGGCGGTATGATTCAATGCCTGCAAAATTCACATTAATTGGTAAGGGGATTCTTGAGATTTTGCAAGAGAGTCATAGAACGTCGGTGGAAACTGCAGAAAAACAATGAAAATCATCGAAATTACTCTCTATATTCGGAAGATATCATCGCAAAAAACTGCTAACCTCTTTTTCACTTTCTCGTTTACAAATAGAAAGTAGTGCAATACTACTACTAATAATAATAATAAATTCAGTCTTGAGTTTTTGATGATCTTCGTGCTTTAGACCTCTTTGAGAGTTAAAAAAAAAATTTTAAATTGTGCATTCACCAGAAGGCTAAGCTATGACATTTGTCCTAAGAGAGGTTTCTTCCCACCCATTTTAGTCGAAAAATTAGAAAAGCATTCACGGTTGTTCCACAGTTTGTTTTGAGACAAGGTTCAAAGTCGAAGAATTGTACCCACCCATCTCCTCTCCCACCCACATAGGGAATTCGAGTTTCATTTCTACCCTCGTCGCGAGGTACCAATGTACACAGATCCTTTGTTTTGCTGCTAGCCTCGCATCGAGGTCTCAAATTGGAATCAGCGGATTGAGTTTTGAATTTTAAGTTCTTTTGAATTCCACCATTTCGAATCATTTGCTCCACATTTGACAGGTTTTCGACCTTGACGATAGATTTTCTCATCCCGTGTTCCAAAAATTCCATTTTTGAAGAGCGGTGAATGGCCTACTTTAGAGTTGTAATTTCTATATAATACAGTCCAGATAATAGATTGGACCATTTTTTAGACAAACTGCAAATGAATCAGTCCTCTGGTTAAAATAATGGCTTAAGCAGGAGAGAAGGCTAAGCTATGCCATTTGTCTTAAGAGCGATCCCCCCCCCCCCATTTTAGTGGGAAAATTAGGCAAAGCATTCACGAATGTTCCAAAGTTTGTTTTGAAACAAGGTTCAAAGTCGTAGCATTCTTCCCACCCGAATTCCTCCTCCCCAACACGGGAGATTTCGAGTTTCATTTCTAGCCTCAACGCGAGGTCCCAATCTAGGCAGAACTATTGTTTTCCCGCTAGCCTCGCAGCGAGCTCCCAATCTAGACAGAACTATTGTTTTCCCGCTAGCCTCGCAGCGAGCTCCCAATCTGGACAGAACTATTGTTTTCCCGCTAGCCTCGCAGCGAGGTCCCTATCTAGGCAGAACTATTGTTTTCCCGCTAGCCTCGCAGCGAGGTCCCAATCTAGACAGAACTATTGTTTTCCCGCTAGCCTCGCAGCGAGGTCCCAATCTAGGCAGAACTATTGTTTTCCAGCTAGCCTTGCAGCGAGGTCCTCAAAAATCGAGCCGGCCATTCCAATCCGACTTCAAATATTCTCAATTCCGACCCTTCCCTTCTGATATGCTAATTTTCATCGTTTTTTCACCCTTATGATTGTTTTTTCCTTCCCGTATTACAAAAATTCCAGTGTGGAACAACCGTGATTGCTCCGCTTTAGAATTACGTCATTCTGTGCACACGATAGCTCAAAAACGTAAAAAGCTAAACGGATGAAATTTGGTACGTGGTCTTTTCACCAAAATTACGGATTTCTATCAAATTTTGACAGAAAGATTCCGCCAACAGAAAGTCTGTCTGTCCGTCCCTGTGCGTGTCAACACCATAACTCAGAAACACAGCGAGCTATATGGGGGAATTTTAGTATATAAGCTCTACACCAAAATTGCATATCTATAGCTGATTTTGGATTGTTTGTCTGTCCGTGGGTATATTAACACGATAATTCAAAAGTGAAACAAGCAAGATAAATGAAATTTGGTAGAGGTCTTGAAACCAAAATCGAAAAAATGAACTATACGAAATTTTGGGACTCAAATGTTGGGGGCGGCGGGGGCCGTCAATGGGCCCAAAATTCCTCTTCGATAAACTACAAAGCTAAACACAAAAAGCGTCGTACTGTGTAAGAACACGAGAAAATCAAACGTATTTTTTATAGGAGTATGTAAAATATCTCGGAATGTAGATTAAAAAAAATGACTAAGGACAGTTTTTAAAATCACACTTTTATTAGAGCACTGAAAGAAAGGATTTTTTCATTTCAATAATTTTCTTCTTTTTAGTTTTTAATTTATAATTCACTACATCGTCGCTTAAGAAGCAACGCCACCTATCTTAATTTTTTGAAATTTCAGAGAGGAAGAAAATACCCAAGTTTTCGCAACCAATAACAAATATTTCTGAACATTTTTTCACATCTGGTAGGAACATGTATTCTTATGTTCATATCAGATGTTAAAAAAATTCAGAAATATCCGTTACTTGTTGCGAAAACTTGAGAATTTTCTTCCTCTTTGAAATTTCAAAAAATTGAGATATGTGGCTTGTTAAGCGACGATATAAACATTATGGAATCTTGAATTCAGTTTTTCTCAAATTCACTAAAAGGTGGCGCCCCTAGTACAGAATCAAGATGAAATTAAATTAAATTCTATTAACTGATATTAACTTTTGAAAATATAAAAATAGTACAAATACGAAACAAATAAGATTAAATAAAATAGCGTAAAGAAAAACAGCACTTAATAATCTTTGAAGTAAAAGAATCGTCTGCGTCGATAAGAAGAACAGGAATTCAATTAAATAGTATCGTCTGCCTGTGTGATTAATTTTAAATGTTTAAAAGTGAAACAGTTATTCTGACGGAAATAAGAATGCTCACGAAAAATATATTTAATAATGGAAATCCGTAAAATTTCGTTGATGTAAAGATAAGATTGATTATTTTCTTTTGTTTCTGCAGCCATTACGATATTTCTCTAACTAAATACAAGTATGTTGCCATCCATTTTAATCGTTAAGTAACGAAATGAGACAGACAGCCTGGCAGACCATAAGAAGGACCTCATGCGTTTGGTTCTACAGTAGAATCTCGATTATCCGAGCTGATTGGGACCGTAATTACCCCGGATAATCGAAAACTCGGTTAAGAGAGACTAAGTTTTAAATCATGACTTACTTTCGTTCGGCAAGGTTCTCCGAAACTATTTTTTTCCCCTTGAAATTATAAAATAAGTCCACAACAACTACCACGTACAGTTGAACCCCAGTAATCCGAAATTTCGGATAATCCGAACACGTCTTTTTTTAACCCTCTGAGCGTATTTTTCCGTTTCGCATATTGACTTCAAAAGCAGATAATTCGTGTTTATGTGTATAATTTCTTAAAATATCATGGATAAAATATTCTTAAGATTTCGGAGACTTGATTGAACGCAAAAAAGATCCAATTATTCAATTTAAAAGCAAAGCTAGAACATAAAAATACCTAACCACTGAGAGGGTTAATTTTCTGAAAGATTTTTACTGAAAAATGAAAGGAAATAACAATTACGAATCAGAAACAACAAAGCTAATGTTTATTCCTAGCTTAAAAGAAGTGCTCTAATTGGTCTTTAAGAATGAATACAGCTCCTTAATTAGTTAGAAACAAATTCGGATTATCTTCCTTTCACCCTCAACTTGTTTCCCACTGTACCGTGAGAATCGCCGCGTGCTCTTTCCGTACGCCTTCACGGAGTCAATACTCTACTGCATTAGGTATAGCAAGAGTATTTTACCGAAATTCCGGTATAATCTGGAACAAAGGTCAGCCCCAATAACTTCGGATTCCCAGGGTTCTACTGCATTAATATTTTACCAAACTTTTATTAGTTATCACACTTGTTAGATGCATTTCTTGAAAAAGGTTGATAAGAGAATTTGCTGCGAATGCTGCTGATTGTCTTAGTTTCCTTTGCATTTTCACAATGATTCTTTAAGAATGTTCTCAAAAGAGTATTTTCCCCCTCTCAACAACGGGAAACTTTCTGATACATTTACAGCGCCATTTTTTTCATTAAAATGCATGGAATTTCCTCAAATCATTATTAAAGAGTTTAAGAACGGATAATTGTGCTTCCCCCCCCACCCCCAAGCTTTTGCTTGTGAATTCCTCGAATCTGAAGGTTTTAGTCTTAGCTTGTCCCAAAGACGACAACGGACGGTTGAATACCTAGAGTAGTGAAGTAAAATATCGTCTAGATTCTTGATTTTGATGCATGAATTACACATGGGTTATTCGAAGATTAAATTTATTCAAAAGGCCGGGTTTTATTAATGATTTACTAAAGATTCTAGCGCAAATGATGTCTTACAGTGGCGAATCCAGTGGGGGGCTATCGGGCTGCAGCCCCCCACCCCATAGCTAAACCAAAATTCTTTATTTTATTTAAAATCACTACAACTGTTTGTTCTTAATTTTCGTTAAAAATATAATAAAATCGTGACAACAATGGCTTCTGGCTTGACAGGCTCGAAAATTTTCCTACTTTTCTAGTCATTCCACTTATGCTTGTAGCGTTGACACGGTCGAAGACATCTTTTGGCTAGTTATTTAATGGTAATTTTTTTTAAATTATCGAAAGTATTGTAGTTTTCTTTATGATTCTTATTGTCAGGTGAGGAAAGTCTATAAATTTAAACTGTTTTAGTTTACATAATCCATGAGGTTTGACATTTGTCACGACAATACAAAATTTTAAATTTTTATGACCTCCGCCTAATATCCGGAATTTCTTCCTTTTTTTCCGCAATATTTCCTAACCCTATAATTTTCTGAAGTTATTTTTTGTGCTTTTGTGTGTGTGTTATGCAACAAAACGCTGTAGGCTGCCAACTACAAAAATACTCCGAAAATACCACAAAGTACCTTCTCCAGCGACGGTTAGCCACTACTGATTTTTGATTTCGTAATTTACAGCGAAAACTTTAAAAATCATTATCCGAAAAAACACACACTTTTTTTGGCCATTTATAATAAGATTTTTTTAAAAAATATTTGTTTAATGACATCAGTTTTGATTGGCAGGCTGTTTTTCCTCGATTTTCATAATATTTTTTAAAAATATTAGCTTTTAGTTGAAGAAAAATAGCGTACCAACAATCAAATATGATTCATGTAGCTATTTAGGTTTGAGTTATCATTTTCACATTCACCAGGAAGACAGATCGACGAACAACCTTACTTTTAATGGATTAGGTCCAAGATTTAATATCGATCAACAATTTTGGTGTACAAAAAAAGTGTCAAATTTCATTCATCTAGCACGTTCTGTGTTTAAATAGTTGTATTCACATAAGTGCAGACGGACAGAGATGACATACTCACGCACATAATAAATACCAAAAATAACTTTTTCAAACTCAAGGAGGTCTAGCGTGGCGATTCACCAAAATTTCGAAATCGATTTTTTGACGATTATAATACTTACTCTGCACATATTTCGTATAAAGTAAGAAAAAAATATCCCGTCGGCAAGCCAGAAGGCAAAGGTAGAGATTCCTGTTGTTTGGAGATATAAGGAAAAGAAATTTGTCCTCTATTTTCATTCTGGATGGATCTGCAAGAATGAAAGAGCGTGGAAGACACTGCTTCAGAGCTTTCGAACAATATGCATAGGCTAGGTTAGGTTATATTAACATCCCGTTTTGAAGCAACACGAGGGCTATTTAGGGACGGACCTCGTAATTTCGGACCTCAGTCAGATGGCGAGGACAACACCTGGGCTGGCACCCCCTCTCCAAGCTTCCGCTCCACACGAACGGGAGGACGTTTGGCCACTACGTATGATTTGGCGTGCAACAGTCCCCATACACGGAGGATCTTCGGTGGAATCGGGTTTCTAACCAGCGACCCTCCGGTCCCAAGGTCGAGACCCTACCACTAGGCCACCGCGGCCTTTACAACATACATAGGCTAAAAGGCAATTTTAATTTAGGGGGCGAAAAATTACATTTCAGCTCATAACTTCTAAGCAATTGAAGCTATCAAAAAACTTTAAATACAAAAATTGTTTATTATGATAAGGTAATAATTCGCCTAATTTGAATTTTCTTTCTATCTTCAACTGGAAAGGAATTATGGGGAAATGAAAATTGCAACCCCCACTATTCCACACCCTCTGAGCTGGCTAGCCCATCTACGAACCCGGCCGAGATTTTCACTATCCTTACAACATATCCCAAGCAGGCTAAAATCAAATCAAAATTACTCCAGTTACCGTGTTCACAAGATAACATGGTTTGCAAAGGGTTATATATAAACTTTTGAACGAAGGGTGGTTTGAGGTTCTAAAGGTCATGATCGGTGAAGATCTACAGAAATTTTCCGGTTGTCGTGTCATGAGAACCATTGCAATAGGTAGAGTTCCTATGAGGAATCTACCTAAAAGAGTAGGGGGATTCCTTTTAACTACGAAAAACAATTACAGTGGATAATGGTATCCGTATTATTAAATGTGTTATCTCTTTTATAAGTATTTACAGCAAGATTCTTCGTAAAATAGACAAGTATTTATTCTACGGGAGTTCCAATTATTCTTTGGTCAATGTACCATTCTTACGATAGCAGTTTTTCTTAAATGTTTGTCCTCTAGCGACTGGTTTTTAGGGTTCAAAAAATTTTCGCAACCCAATTTCTAACAGAAAAATTTTGCTGTGAATTAAAGAAGAAAGGGGAGAGACAACTACCGATAATTAAAAGGAAATTTAATTAAAAACAGTCATTAGATTTTTTTTTAATGAAATGTTTTAACTGAAAATGATTTTTAAACCGTTTTTGATGACAAACTTTGAAAACCTGACAGTGGCGTTGCAACAAGGGGATACAGAAGCCCCGGGCGTGTATGCCAATTTTTAAAATCGAATATGAAGAGGGATTCGAAATAATATTACCATGCCCCGGGTCCCACCACCCTTGCTACGCCACTGATGGTTAGAGAGGAAATAAAAAATTACATTATGCCACGGCTTTACATACTCTCGCTACACCAATGGATGTTGAGCAAGCTACGGATAGAGGGGGTTACCTATTTTAATCTCCGTTGCAAGTGTTCTCTACATGGAGTGGCATAACGACTGGAAGGTCAGGGGCATATGGATAGACCTGGTGTCAGACTTAGAGGACCAGACAAATATAAGTGCATACTTGTCACTTTTATAAGCTAAGGGGACGAAAAAGTAATATTATACCCCGGCACCACTGGAATCGGACAGAAAAAGGCCTGCAAGACTTTTCGCGACTCACAACTTGTAAGCCCATAAAAGCAGATAATACCAGCTACAATTAGTTCCATGCCGGTGCAATTTGTCTTCAGCCAAAATGAACCCATTTGGGGGTGTCAACAAAAAGGGAGAGGAAGTCCCTCTGGCTATAAGGTGGTCTGCATGTCGGGGACAAAGACCCCTCGAGGGAAGGGTCAGTTCCAAAGAAATGCGGGGATCGCCGACAGTTCCGCTCATCAATCTTGCAAAGTTGAATGGGGAAAAGTCATTGGCTGCGTTTTCTATCTTAATGGGTCCTAACTAGTTCTTCTTTTGTAACCAGTGAATGGTGGTTAGGCGCATGCAGAGGTCATTTAGCGAGGACTCCGTTGAAATGATGGACCAACCTTCCGCGACAATGCGGTCCTTCGGCATGTCGCATGCGGGGCGTAACTGAAAACAACCCATTTTGAAAGACAAGTTACGCTTTCAGTTTTGGTGCTTCACCCTTTTTGAAGGTTACAGTCGAGGCTGAGAAGCACACGGCTCGTTCCGTTTTTTTTTTACATAATGCGTGAATTTTATATCGGAACAATAGCGAAGAGAATATCCCATTACAGACTGAGGTCCTATATGGGCTTAATTTTCAAAGACTCGAAGCTGAGAAACAGACGATTCGTTCCGTTTTTTTGTGTAATGCGTGAATTTTATATCGGAACAATAGTGAAGAGAATATTCCATTACAGATTGATGTCCTATATGGGCTTAATTTTCAAAGACTCGAAGCTGAGAAGCAGACGATTCGTTCCGTTTTTTTGTGTAATGAGTGAATTTTATATCGGTACAATAGTGAAGAGAATATTCCATTAAAAATTGAGGTCCTGTATGGGCTTAGTTTTCAAGACCATGCCGGACCTTTTTGAAGATAAGACTCGAAGCTGAGAAGCAGAGGATTCATTTGTTTTTTTACGCAATTCGTGAATTTATTATAGGACAATATTAAAGATATTTTTTAGAAAAGATGGGGTCCTGCATGTGCTTAATTTTCGAGACCAGGACGGATCCTTTTGAAGTTTAGACTCCAGGTTGAGAAGCAGTGGCGGTTTTTCGCACATGTGTTAGAGGTGTTCGCCTCGTGCCTTAAAAACCCAGGGGGGCGGGGGGAGGCTCAAAATCTATCTCGAGGTGCATCGCAGTGCTTAGATGAAGGCTAAGTTATGACTTTAGGTAAAGTTAGGGCGTCAAAACAATTTTGTGCCTTTGCCTCATACTGCCAAAAATCCGCCACTGTTAAGAAGTAGATGATTCGTTCCATTTTTTATTTGTTTATGTAATTCGTGAATTTTATATTAAATGCATTATTAAAGAGATTTTTGTTGACAGAAATTGAGGTGTTGCACGGTCTTCATTTTCAAGATAAGGTCGGATCCTTTTGAAGGTTAGACTCGAAATTTAGAGGTACACGATTAGTTCCACTTTAAAATGTAATTCCCGAATTTTTTATCTGTACATTATTGCTAAGAAATTTTCTTTTAAATGTTGAGATCCTGCCAGGGTTTCATAATCAAGATCATGTCGGAACTTTTTAAAGTTTAGAATCATGGTTGAGAACAGGGTCGATACACGCGCCTCTCATAAATACATACTCACATGCATAACCAAGTATAAAAAAATCATTACAAAATTAATAGATATATTATAATTACCAAAGGAGTATTTAAGTTGCCCCAAAAAAGGAAAGAATTTTTTTTCAGTAATACTCATTAATTCGTATTTTAAACATCAATAATTTATTAACATACTTAAATTTCAGTATTTAAAGTTAAAGTCAAATACCTAAGTAATTTTATATTTGTTATGTTAGGAGCCATTCAAATATTACGTAAGCATGTTTCCGGTAATTTTTGACATCCCCCCAACCTTGTCAACAAAAATAAGCAAATCGCAAAACCCCCTTCCCTCTCGTTCTTTTCTTTTACAAAACGTATAACAGTAATAATCTAATTTTAAAAAATTTAGGACTTAATTCCAAAAAAAAAAAAAAAAAAAACTCTAACTCGGCTTAAAATGAAAAAAATGTATGTTTAATTTCCTTACAGTTTTGTTTAAGAAAATTTCTTAGTTTATCACAATTTTAAAAGAACATAGCTATATTTTAAATTTAATTTTGAAAATGCCCATTATCTATTCAGATGCTGGCCAAGGTTTCTCAAGCCATTTTTCCATATATGTTATTATATTGCTTCCCCCTTCTGATACTACTTCATCGCTTTCTTCTCGGAAAGAATCTTGATAAACTTCTTCGTTAATTTTTCACAATTGCCGCTATACTTTTTAAGCATGTGACAAAAGGACTAGACTTTTAGTAATCACTTTTATATTAAAAACGTAAGTTGTTATATAAAAGTAAATGAAAACTTTCTTTTCCAATACAGCTCAAAACACTTTTATAACTGTCAATTACACTATTGTAACTACATAAATTTGAAAGGTAACAATCATTACAATATGTAAAATTTTTTTAATCTAAAACATAAGAAGTGAAAAAAAATTAAATCTTAGATTGGTGAATGAGAGACTCATTTTTAAAGTATTTTCATAATCTATTATTGTTATTTGTTATTTAATATTTTATTCAAAACGCAAAGCCGTATTCGAACCACTTAATTTCCTAGATTATTACTTTTTAAAACTGAAGAATGCTTTCATTTCAAGGTTGCATTAGTAAAGTTCATTTATCTGTTAAATTATAGAAAGATGTTAATTTTAACACTTTATTACATATTACAATGTCAGTATACTCTACATATTTTAATAAATGTAGCGAATATTAACAAGAATAAGTAAAGTTATTTCATCGCAAGTTAATTATAAATTTAAAAAGTTATGATAAAAAATAAAAATATTTTTCAAGTTTAATCTTCTTATTCCAAATTTATTTTTTAAAAATTAAATTAGTTTTGCAAGTTACAAGATATTTTCGGAAATAAAGTGATTTTAATGTCTTACGTAAGCGTCACTCATACCCCCCTTCCCCCATGTCAGCAAAAAACAGCAAATCGCAACCCCCCTCAGGTGCTCACGCAATATTGGAACGGCCCCTTAAATCAATTTTTCGAATGTCTGAAATAATAATGTACTGGTGTTTGATGGAAATTGGATAAGCGCCCGTAGACGTAGGGTAAGATAGAACCGGTATTGGTTGAGAAGCAGACGATTTGTTCCATTTTTATGAATATCTGAATTTCATATTTGTACATTATTGAAGAGAATTTTATTATTATAAGTTGGGATTTTGAATGGCCCTAGTTCAGCTTTCATTTCCAAGATATTTTCAGACCAGTATTTTGTCTGAAATACTATACAAATATAATAATATATACAATTATAAATATTTTGTCCTAATTTTGTTATGAAAATACTGAAAGATTAGAGCACAGAATGGAATAGTACGAAAATCAATACGAAATCTATTAATATGCAAGAAAAAAACTGAAAAAAAATCTCCTTGTATATATAAAACAATAAGGGGGATTTATATAATCCTCCTTATTATTTATATATATAAAGATGACTTGGAATATATATAATTCTCCTTATGTATTATCCCCGATTATTCAGGAGGAGGGGGGAAAAAAAAAAGGACTGAATTTTTTTTACCTTCACCAAATTTGGAAGGGAAAAAAGTTTGATATGCATTCCAAGTTACATATCACTTTTGTAAATGTATGACAGTTAACATATAAACTTTTTATTAATCCCATTCAAAACTTTCCTACCTCTCAATTATGTCGTATATGTTTTCAGATTTACACAGAGCTAATTCATTTAATCTTCATAAAGTTTAATGAATAAATATTGTTCTTAAATAATAAATGTAATCATTAACATAATTTTTTTAAATTAAATAGACATTTGATTCAATGGAAGAATTGGTAGTCAGCTTCGTGTGATTTCAAATCCTTTCACACACTTATACATTTTTAAGAATATACAATACCCTAGAAGAAGAATGTACAAGAATACAAGAATGTACCCTAGGAATCCGAACATCTTTTTTTTTTTTTAATTTTCTAAAAAAATTTTACTGAAAAATGAAGGAAAAATAAGAATTGCGAATCAGAAACAAAGCTAATGCTTATTCCAAACTTTTAAAAAGTATTCGAATAGGTCTTTAAGAATGAACACAGCACCTTAATTAGTAGAAACAAACTCGGATATCTTCTTCTTACCCTCAACTTGTTTGTCACTATACCGTGCGAATCGCCGCCGTGTGCTCTTTCCGTACGCCTTCACACACCACCCCGAGTCAGAGAATTGCACCGAATTTCCAGGATAATCCGAATTCCCCGGAATTCGAACAAAGGCCATCCCCAATTAGTTCGAATTCCCAGGGTTCTACTGTATTTAAAAAAACTGATATTAATTGTAAGCCTCCTTTATAATTTTTAATAATAAACATAAGAAAAGCAAGATCCAGTCTGCCTGTCTCAGCAAAAAAAAAAAAAAAAAGATAGCGAGAGAAAGGAAATGAAAACATCTGCCGTTAGAATAAAGATAACCATATGTTTTATCTTTGGGTACAATAATTCCAAGTTGGAATTACCTTAGAAATATAATATTTTCTTATGCTCTAAACATATTCTGCAATATTACAAATCATAAACTTCTATTGTAACGTTATTGTTTTTATGGGCATATGAGCCCCACTTATGTATACATTGCAGAATACGGTTAAAGTCAAAATTTCCAGAAGCAAATAAAAGGTGAAATAATATTGACACATATTACAAACAGAACATTTCGCATACAGATCGTTTTGACAAGTTTACAACACATGATCTGAAACGTGAAACATAATAAAACGTAAACAACAATCCAATTCTTTTTCGAATATAAGACCAATACCACCAAATTTAAGTAAAATATTAGAATATTCTCTTCTAATTATTCCATACGACGACTTATGAAGGAATCTTCTTTATTCTATAAAGAATTTAACATCACGAATATTCTGCTTTGCTTCGTTTTATGTTTTTGATTAATTATAATACGATTCTATAAAATCTACGGGCATTAATAAGCATCCAACTAGAAATTCAGCTAAAATTAAAGTAACCAGATATCCCGGCTTAAATTCGAGGGTCCTGAACTGTTGTTTGTTCCGATTTTGAATAAAATGTCAGGGTGTTACTTATAAGTAAGCAGCTAATAATAAAGAATCAAAAAAGATGATCCAGGTTTAATTTAAAAAATAAATCTCTTTTGAAGAATTCTCCATTCCAATGTTTACTATACATAAAATATGGTCACCTACGTCCGTCTCGTGTTAGCCAGAACAGTTCCGAATTTTGACAGTTTGTCCCAAATTGAAAAAAAGTGTCCAAAATTTGTCAAAATTTTAATCAAATGGGCCGGATTGAACGGAATTTTATTTTTAAATAAATTAGCCATACTTGAAAAGAAAAATATTAACTAGATCTGATTTTTCATAAAATTCGTCTTCTGAAGGATTCTAATTCCCAGCTTTTACTGTAGGTAGAATACAAATAATGATGGATAAGCCTAAAAAAAACTGCAAAATGTTTTTTTTTTTTAATCGCTTCGTCTCTGGTTTTTTTTTTGGTGTTCCTGAAATAGTCATCCATTTCACTGTTCCAGAATTTTCATATTATTTATTTATTATAATATGTCTTTTATGGAATACCTGTATCTCTCATAAACCAGTATTCCAGATTGAACTTCAGAAAACCTGATCACTTTAGCATACCCAGTGTGGATTAAATAATCTGAAGAAGGAGTACTAAAAAAACATTTGATTCGTTATCTCGTCTGCCTTTTTTTTTAGTAATTTGTTAATAGCTCGTTGTTGTCATTGTCATATATTTATTTATTTTCAACTCCGCGATCTATATCTCCCTAAACCGAAGTGATTGTCACGTCCCAGGGTTCGAAAGCGTCCCCGAATGAAATTCAGAAAATCTGATAACTTCACTTAAATTCAAAATATACAATGTTGTAAAAATTAAAATATCAAATGAACAAATTACCCTCAAGAGATTACTTTTACGGTTTGGAATACGTAGGAAGAAGCAAGTATTTTTAAAAATGCACATTGTTGCAGGTTTACTTACGCTGTAAAATTAACAACAGACATAAACACTACTGTTTTCTGTATGTGCTTTCTAACGAAACAATATACCAGCCACATGCTACTAAGTCTTATAAAAGACATCTACAAAATCAGTACACAAAAGATCGACAGAACAAATATTTGAAAATGCATCGGTTACTATAATTACTTCGTTCAAGCATCGTTATTGCAATCGTAATGCATTTTAACACAATTTTGTCCACTTTCAAAAATTTCAGATGCTTTAAAATCGAATCTTTTGAAAATTTCAGATGCTTTAAAATCGAATCTTTTGAAAATTTGATAAAATTTTACTTAATATTATTCCTCCAATAATTCGAATATAAATATATATATTTTTAGAAACGCTATAAATATTTACTAAACATTTTAAAGACAAAATTGCCGAATATTTCAAATGAACACATAGCAGTTCAAGATGAAAACCATACAACATTCATTCACGAAATGTAACAATTTAAAAAGAACATTTTATTCGGGTTAGGATATCACTAGAGGATCATAAAATTCTCTATATATTAACATGATCAACTTTCTACAATAAATTATGTAAACAGAATTTAGATGAAAAAATTCAAGAGATTATGAATGGTGGTGGAAAATCAATCAAATTACTCAAAGTTGGATTTTAGGGGAAGGTCTACCTCCCTCTTACCTGCCATCCCCATTTGACCCAAAATTCTCCCCTTGCCCATCGTAAATAACTTCTTCCCAGACCCTTTTTCCCCTCCTCCTCTTAGCAGTAATAGAAAGCCCCCTTCTCTGACCCCTTGGGGGTTAGTGATGCATCTTCCCCAACCCTAGGTTATTGACCGGTGAGCCTTTCAGGGGAAGTTTGACAACAACAAGTAAATAAAGAAAAAGTAAACAAATGTATTTGAAAAGCGGACCCAAATACTCTGTAAACTATGCAAACGATTTTCCTAAAATTCAGAATTCAGCTAGATTTATCGACAAATCTAAAAAGAATCGCGTACTTAAAGAATAAAAACCATAACGGAAATTAATAAATATAACATAGCTCATAATTGGTAAAAAAAATATTTTTTTTCTTTTGAAAGAATATTAATAAAAATATCAAAATATTTGCTTTATTAGATAATCGAAAGCTAGAACGAACGATACGATTTCTATTATAAATCGTTTGAAAACAAAAGAAAGATTCGCATCGTATATATTGCAATATGCACATAGCGAGATTTTATTAATTTATCAAAATAGTGGGAAATAAATAAATGAGAATACGAACTGAATTACAATTCCTGAAAATCAGTCGAATCAACATCAAAGACTTTTTACTAAAATTCGGTTATTTCGAAATCGATAAACTCGGATTTAATTTTTACTAATGACATATTTCAAAGATAATAGTTCTCAGCTTAATACACAATTAAGTTCGAGCTTTAATTTCTGAAAATTTTGCGAAAAACAACCTAAAGCTTTTCGCAAAAAAGAAAGAAATCCCATCACCGTGCTCTTCCTTCGAGATCTCGATTTTTAATAACCATTCTCTCGCGAAGCGAATCTACGGGCGAAGAACCAGTTTGATCCAACCACAAGTCTAAACAAACCTTTTAGTTACACAGCTGATCTATACAGATCATTGCACAGGCTACACTCGTCACACCATCAATGTGTTTTGATGCAACGACCAATGGGAGCGCACCCTCCGGAGTGATGGTGGTCGCTGATTGGTTGCCACGTGACGTCACGATGATGTTGACGTTGGCAAAATTCGTGATAGGAGAGAAGCGATCTCGGAATATAAAGTTAGTGTGTACGAAGCGCTCGTTCGTGAAAGACTTTCAGCGGAGGTAAGCGGGGCTCAGGTCCCTAGCTGTAAAAGGTTTAACATCCGGAGTGTGGACATTGGCTGTGATAATTTAGCTTTTCTACCAACATTTTTGTTCGTTTTATATCTTAAGTTCTCATCATCCAAAGACCATCAAAATATAAAATCCTTTTCCGATAGTCATTCGTGCCACATAAGAAGTTCTTTCCTGAAAATTGAGGACGACGCCATATTTGAAAGTCTTGTCTCTTCGGCTAGTCAGTTGTTACCATCGACGGGTGTTGTTTCTTGTGTGCGTGCGTGTTTGTGATTTTCTCGCCCTTCTTCAAGAGCAAATCTGGAGTGATAGATTTGTTTCGTTGTGATAAAAAGCAGCAGCAACCATTCATTTCTTCGTATATAAAGATCGAACTGGAATCATGGAAATAGAAAGCGCATCGACTTTTTTGGCTAACCTTTTAAGGTTGGAAAACCGTCAGATCAAAATCGCCAGGGTCGAAATGTTCCGACGTACCTTGGAAGATCTTCTAAGGCACCATTACCAACACCACTGGTTTCCAGAAAAACCCTGCAAGGGTTCGGGATATCGTTGTCTAAGAATCAACCACAAAATGGACCCTCTGATCGCAAAAGCTGGTGATGTTTGTGGTTTCAATGAAGCAGATCTTCGAAAGCTTCTGCCCAACGAGCTCACGATGTGGATAGATCCGCAAGAGGTCTCGTATCGCATTGGTGAGAATGGTAGCATCTGTATCCTGTACGACGGCAAGCTGAACGAGTTCTCACCCGATATCATCAACAAGTACCACCACCACCAGTACCAGCAGCCTAGTACCAACAGTACCTCAACGTACTCTCCCGTGTCCAACAGCAGGTACCATGGGTGTAAGGAAAGTGCGCGTGGTAACCTTACGTGGGATAACTATGTGTCCGATTCCCGAAATCGTGGTATGGAACAATTTGCGGCTTACGTTTCCAGCTAAAATGGATGGAATTTTTTACCAACCGGAGCTGAAAAACGGATATAAAAATGGGTTTTAACAGTCCACTTCTCCAGCCAAAATATTTAGGCGTACCGTGTGACGCTGATAGCAATGTGATCTTATTTTTTTCTTCTTTCTATTGGAGTATTTAAAAAAATGGATTAAAAAAAAGGTAAAGCATTACGTTCTCATGTATTATATACCTTTTTTTTAACGTAAAAATTAATATTTGAAGCAATCATTGTTGTAAGTAGATATCATTTTATGTACTAAGATTTTCTTTATTTTCTTTTGTCATGGGAAATTTTTTGCGGGACCACCGGTTAAATGAATCTATTCCAACACCGTTGGCTTTCCGTCGATTAAAAGTTACCCAGCATCGGACTGCCAACTTAGATGACGACCTGGAATGTAATAGAAATGTCGACTTTTTTTTTATTTCACCGTCCGAAGTTATGTTTCCATGGAACATTATTTTGAAACTACAGTAGTGAGAATGGCGTGATTTAAAAAAAAAAAACTGTTACCACTGTGATCAATATATGCCCACCTACTACGAAGCTCTCTGTTGTGTTATAAAAAAAATAATGGAGCTTAGTAAAGATTTGAGACAGGCCATTTTTAATTGTCCTTTTTCTATAATTGCTTACTAACTATCTGTTGCTTACCTATCTCTGTCCTGTGGAGCAACAATGCTTAATTCTTACTGCAAATTTCTCCCATCATTTTGTCATGCAATTTTAAGTTTCGAAGTCGAATTAATTTTGTGTATATGACCGTTGAAAAAATAATCGATTTATGACTTGTATTTTTCCTCAAATGTGGGTATTACATTATGTTGCTAGTCTTCCTTCTTATATTATGACATGATGCACAATTATTGAAATGTCATAATTGTAAATTTGTTGTAGGTTTTTGTTATAGGCTTATTTGGTTTGTCAATGTTTTAAATGAATTTTTTAAAAAAAGTATGAGTTTTTAAAACTTGGTTAAATATTTTTGAAACATTTTTGTCATGAATGTATTTTGCTTCTAAATAATCAGTACTGTGTGTATCATCTTATTCATAAATGACGTACGTTGTGCCACATTAAATACCCTTTGGATGAAAAAAAAAATGTAAAATATTGACTAAAGTCCTATTTTTAAAGGCATTGTAATATATTTAATTGTTGAGTATTTACAGTACAATTTTAAATATTATATATAGAAAACTTCCAAGGGGTATAGCATTTTAAGGATGTCATTTGTAAATGAGAAATATGCTACAGCATTGTTGCAATATCAGTATCGCCAGGTTGCGAAAAATTGCTAAAATTTTCTGATTTGTATATTTTCTACCTAGCTTTTAACTTTTTTTTCCTGTTAAAAAAATTTAATTCTGATTATCTTAATTGTTTCTGTTTGCCATTAACTACTGTAGGGTTTACTATTTCTATTCTTTCTGGATTTCCATTGAGCTGGCTGTCCTCTGTACAAGTCATCCTGTACAAATATTTGTAAAAAGTTATTTTATGTCTGTACAGTGATGTTATATAGAAGTTTTGTACAGTGACTTAATAAAAGTACATGCAGCATACGCTCCTGTTTCGTTATTGGCTTTTTAATCAATCTTTTGTTTTTAGATACCTGGAAATTGATGTCTAAAAAAAAACTTAACTTTAAAATTTATTATTTTAATTGCTAAATTCGCCCAGAATGAATGTTCTAGATATTTTTTGAGTAGTTGAGAAATGGTTTTAAAATTAACGACTTTTGCAATGAAGTATTAAAAGCTGGAAATATTTATTTGTTGTTAAACGTTCTAAAGCATTATTTATTCTAAATTTCGTCCCCCCCCCTCCCACCATGGAGGACTGGCGATAAAGGTAAGTGTTTATTTGCAGAACTTTTATGACAATGTACTGAATGGTGTTTCAAAATGCATAGTAGGAGAAAATGGTGCAAATTTCAATCGTAGTCGGAGAATTCGCTACGATATGTGGATTTTTCGTTATGCTGTTGAAAAACAGTGCACAATAAGATGGAAGTAATTGCTAGTTGAAACCGAATCTTGATTAATTTTTTCTGTAAAAATGTTAGGATAATAATGTATAAAAAACTAAATGCGACGAAATATTTCAGTTTATTTAACTGGAAGATAGATATTCGTTATTTAATTGCTGTAGATTGTGTGAAACATACATTACATTATGAAGAGAAAATTTTAATCGGATTCTTTTAAACTTACTTTTGTAGAGATATGTTAATTGTAAACTGAGAAATTAAATTGTAAAAATTAAATATCAAATCTTATTTCTTAGGATAACGTAACGTAGTTGTACAAAAAGTACTTATCTCGAAGTTCAAAACATGCAACGGAAAAGATCTTGAAAACGAAGTATTAAGTAAATAATATATTAGTGAAAAGTTTTCACTTACCAAAAGGTATTAATTTTAAATGAAAATCTCTTGAATTTAGAAATATCTGCTGGTAATTTATCTTCCGAAATTGGATATTTTCGTTAATAGTTATTGAGAAATACGTATTAGGCCAATGCAAGGTAATGCTGCAATCTTGCTAAAAGTAGGGTTAATTAATAATTTTGATAAATAAACAGATAAAAATGCTCAAAATAAGCTGAATTTTCAGTATTATCTATATTCAGAGTATTTAAACTCTTAAATTTATCAATTTGCCTCGGAAAAGTTTTGTGGAATGATAAATAATTAAATACAAAATGGCAGTGTATATAACAAACTATATGAATTGTTTGCAAGGAATGTTTTTATGTGTAAAGAATTAATTGAAAAATCTGAATTTGAGTGCTTGAAGTAGATTTCTGGTATGTTAACGCATCTCATCTGACTACACGTACTTGGTCACGTAAACAAGTCAAATTGTCGCTTGCGTGGCATGCTCTCTTTATGCACGAAGAGGAAGTAATCGGAATTGAGTACACGTACTTGATTTCCCAACGTAAAATTAAACGAGAATTGTATATTTATTTATTTCTAATGTAATTCAAATATTGAATGTTCATTAAATTATTTTTAAATATGCATTAAAACGAACGACTTGTATCAAAATATGGCGTTCGCTTAATCGGGAACATTTATTCCAAGATAATTTTCCTTATTTGGTCATTGAATTGCATACGAATAGTTTATTCAAATTACATTTACATCAGTTTTTCTAATTAACAGCTTGCTTCGCTGAACATATTTTAGGCCTAAGATTAACTTTCAAAATTATTTCGATCTCTATTTGATTATTATTGTGTTCTCGGTTAGTTTTAAATTTTAACGTATGATAAATGTAAACAGTAGAAAAATTGAGTTTTTTCAAATAAAAGATTTAGTAGCAGTTTATCTATATTTCGCTCATCATTATCATGAGTATTCTATACCAAGAAAACGATTTTAGATCTGAAATATCAAAGGGATTGTTTCGCTGTCTTGTAAGTATGAGCTTGCAGCCAGTGTGTTTTTCAGTGTTGCAAAACAATTTTGTTTATTCTCGAATGAAAGAATATTTAACAGTTGTTAAATTGCATGAGAGACTCCTTTCAGCATTGTTTTGCGACTCGATGCAACCTAGTAACGCTGAAATCAGAATCGATAAACTCGACTGTACGCCAATCCTAATAAGTTCCATAGATTAGCATCACCTAGAAAGGATTCCATACATGGACGAAACAAAAATTTATCTTATGTTAAATTAAGTGAAATTAAATAAAGTTGAAGCATTTTTGATTTTGAATTAGTGAATATTAATACATATGTTTTATGGCGTATAAATAGGAAATGAGCATTTTTTTATGAATAAATAAGTATGCAGTCAGTATTCAAGTTTTTTCGAAAAATCTTAATTGAGAAATCGAGTAATAGATCATACTACTCTACTCTATAAAATTGAATCTAGAATTATGCAAGTTAGTACACAGATCTTTAGTTAACCAGATTTAGATAATGTTTCTCATGACTTTTCACTTAATATATTCTGACGAGTATGCGTAAAATATTATCGCATACAATTATATAATTTTAATATATGAAAAATTTTATGTATGTGAAAAATAAGTTCATATTTTAAAGTTTCTACATATTCAGAAAATTGAGTCTTGGTTTAATATTTATATTTGTTTAGAAATCTTAGCTTGAAAGAGACTTGCTGTAATAAAATTTATAAGTAGCTACTTAATTTAAATCGTAGTTTTAAGTTCCATTATTGTGAATTTTTTACTTTGCGAAAAACTTATGCCTTTAGAAACAAAATTGCATTTTGTGAGACTTGGTATCGCATCGAAAAAATTGTAATAAATTATTCCACCCTGCGAATAATTTATTATAAGCAGTGTTCGATTTCTTTGTGTTGAAGATATTAACGAAGTATGTGTATGCAAATGTTATCTTACATAGGTCATTTGGGAATGGTTACCGAGATTGATTTTTTTTTTCATAATTAAAATGGTTTCTTTATGAAATCATTCAGAGAGACTATTGCATGTTTGATCGGTTTAGTGTTCAATGAAAGCTTATTCTTAAACGTAAGAGTTAACATAGTTCCAATCTTAATTTCTAGAAGCAATAAATGCTCAAGTTTATCCTTTTTTTTATTATTTTTCATTTATTGACGTAAATATTATTAAAAAAATTATGGAAATAAATTAGCAATGTGGCAAGATTCAACTGGAAAATATATATAAAAAAATGTATAGGCCTATATTTAATTAAAACGGATTTGTTAATCATTTTTAAGAAAAAGAATTTATATGGTTCGGTATTGAATTCTTTTTCTTAAAAACTTCACAGTATTTTATTCTGATATTATGAGATTAAACTATCAATTTTTCTAAACATTTTGTCTGGCATTGCATATGTAATTTGAATATGCTTTGAAAAAGGTTTCGTTGTGGAAATTCTGTTCCAGTATTTTGGATCTTTTTACTATGTCTACAACATTGTTACTGTAACAAACTTTTAAAACGTTACAAAATTTTAAAAAACCTTCACTTTATTATTTTTGTTTGAAGTCATTTGAATTACTTAGGAAATGCAGATTTGTTTTTTGTTTACAATCATATTAAATATGTATAATAATTTTTAATCCGAATCATAACACATTTCATTGCAGTTTGAGAAGGCTAGCAAATAAAATTTTTAAAATAATTAATTGTATCTTATATTGTCAAGAAGTTTTTTCCCTGGTAGATAAAAGGACAACAATTTTACAATTTTATTTAATGCCAATTTTGTTTGATTACGTAGTTTTGATAAAAGGATTCATCAACTTATTACTTGTATAATAAAAAAGAAAAAAATTCTGGAGCATTAGTCATCTACATGAATTTATAATTCAGAAAGTATCTCTGACGTTTCAGATGAATTTTTTGTTACTTTAAACTGATAATTCCCAATTGTTTAGAAACATCTCGTTGAACTCAAGTCGGGTTGCCGTGGAGATAAGTTGAAAGTTTATTAAAATTTATATCAAATACAGTACAAAATGAGATGAAAATGAAATCTTTACCGAAAGAGTCACTGAAATTTCGCTGTCAAATTCTGCAATATTATTTCTAGAGTTTTAGGTATTCACTTTATTATGTTTGTACAGATTATGGAAGTTACAGATAATTATAATGGATTACTTATATACTTATGAAATAAAAATAGTAGTTTTCTAAATACTAATATAAAAATCACAAATATTTTTCTGTCCTTGTGTGTGGACTGTTTTTATAAAATGATCTGAGGACGTTTTGAATATAGTACAAAGTCTTCCATTAATATATCGAAAGTAAACGCAATTTTAATTTGTAAATAAGGTAGATGATTATCGGCGTCTGAGATGCCTTTTATACCAAGAAGCATTCGTTACTGTTAAAATGTGTCGATTCGAATTATTTGTTTCGAAAATATATGTGACTCTACAAAAATTTTAATATTTTGCAGTAAGATTGATGAACTATTTTTCATATTTGTATTTTGACTGGCATGTTTTTATTTGGTTTTTCAATCATGAGTTGGCTTATTTCGAAATGGAATCCCATGTTCCTTCGTGTTGAAAAAGTTAGAGTAATGGTTTTATTAAATCTTACTAGATGTGTTCTTATAAATCGAGTTGTTGTATTATGGCGAGTGACTTCGATACAAAACTTAAAGGTTCATCACAAATTTGAGTGAAAATCTAATATTCCAATCCGATTCTTAGTTTAGATGGTGGATAAAAACTGATAGATGTTCATTTCTTTTGTCTGAAATGCGTTAAAATTACATTATTTCTTAATTTGTGAAATTTTGAAATTTGTTTGATTTTCTTCATACAGAATTAATTGGATAAAATTGTAAAATAAATTAACACAATCCGCATTTATTTAGATACTTAAATTATAGAAGCAAGACATTTGTTTTTAACTCGATAATTCTGAAGATATTTACTAGTTAATATGTTATTCTATATCGGGAAAGATAATAAACATACAGAATTTAGATAAACTTGACAAATACTTCCTTAAATAAGGTTTGCTATTTCTGTTGAGTTGTGGACAACTTCTCAGGGAGATATCTGCAATCGGTCTATTTATTTAAGTGATTACACTCTTCTAATTTCAGAATATATTGTGAATTAATTTTGTTTACAATTAGATACATGCATATGAGTTTGGTACTGTAATCATTTCAATTAATAGTAATGCATTTTTATACATTGCAAAGATAGTTGAACTAGCTATATTTTCATTATAATAGAGTTGAATTGTTCTGTTCTTATTTGAATCCAAGTTATTCTGTAACGTTTACCTGCGTACGTTCTGCCATTTTATGGTTAAATAAATATTCTTTCAAAATATTTTTTAAATATCATTAGACTTACAGATTTTAAACTGTGTGAATATTTATAAGGTGCAAAAATATTAGTCATGATTTTTCGTGTTTTTCGAAGTCTGTAATTTAGAGAAACATATCCAAAAATGGTCTGTTCCATAAGCTCAACACAGCCAAGCTATCTATAAGATGAAATACTATGATCAATATCTAAAAAGTGAGAATTTTATACACCATATTTATTATTGTATGCATCGAAACCGTTTCCCCTTTATGATTGAGATTTTTATCGTAGTTTTCAAAATTCGGTATTACAGAGTTAATTATTTAAAAATACGTTATTTTAATAAGAATAAATGCATCTATGTAATTAATTATGATTCGAATTTTTTTTTTCTTTGGTTAACAGTTATGCGAGGAAGCATTTTAAATGCTGTTATTTGCCTCTTGGACCTTTCAATGAAAGCAAGTAGATTTAATCGTAAATTTTCATGCTGTTTATCACTTGTGCTTTTATTATCGTAATATTTATGGAAACTGAAATGTAAATATGTAGGTTACTGATTATTTTGATTAAGAGATTTATGCAAAGATATTTTTTTAAAAAATGTTTTAGTGCAAAATGGTTATACTAAACAATGTGAAGTTAATCATTTAACAGTTTGCCGATAGTTACAGAATCGTGCCTTTTTTTTAGATGATCATATCGTTTCTGTAAACATTTATTTCTTATCATAAAAAGGCAAGAATTCGATTCTGCAGCAACCGTTTGTTTTATTTTGTAGTTTTTGTCCCTTTTTGTTTACACAGCAAATCATAAACGTTTGCTTCGAAAAATAAAGTTCAAAAAGAAGTTTGTCCGTTTACAACCACGGAACTCGGAAAAAAAAAAAAAAACCGGTCATTTTTGTTGTTTTTTTTAACTTCGAGAATATTCTATTCGAAGCGTTTAAAACATTCAGAAGGAACTACGACGAAGCGAAAAAGCATTCGAAAGAACGCCCAAAAATAAAAATGGCGTTGGGAGGAACGCCATTTTTCCTCGACGAAGAAAATCTTTTTCACTCTGTGCGTGGGCTTCGTGGAAATAAGCTCCACACACTTAAATGACGTGGGCGCCACTGCTTTCTGGATTGTATGCTGTTGAACTAAATCAATATGTGCAGAGAGAGTTAGAAAATTGCGTTTTCCAGAAAATGAAATTTGTAACTAAGCAGAGTTATTTCGCGAATGTGATGGTTTTGAACGGCTTAACGTACAGGTACATAGTTCGTGACGCGAACTGAATTTTGCAGCAACTCGAAATTCGAAGATTTGTCTTTGTTTAAATTCTTTTCTTGTTAAAATAATGAAACGAAGTGGAATTTTTTTTCCCCCTTCCGTGAAATAGTCTTTTTGATCTTAATTCCTTTGTTATTACTTGAAATATTTTATGAGATTTTGCCTCAACATTCTTTTCTCTTAATACAAGAGGACAAATTTCATTTATGAAGTTGTATTCAAAATGGAATGCTGCGTGTAATTACCGATTTGATCTTATATGCTAGTCTGTAAGGCAACCGATGAAGTATGATTAATAATTTTTGTAGAGACTATTCACTTGTATAATTTTTTACAGCTACTTCAAACATAGCACTACAGTAGTAATTCTTACTTAGATATGAAATTTTTTTAAACCTCATTGTTCGTATTTCTTCATCTATATAATGGTAAATCATTTTACAAGGAATTTAAAAAAACAGTTGGTATGCTTATAGTATTCCAATTTGATTTAAAACGATGACTGTAGTTACAATAAAAAAAACGATTTTCAACTTATTAATTCGACATTATTATATTGTTTCCATGAAATATTTTATATGTTCATTTATTGATATACGTAACAAATTTTTAACCCTGGAATGGTATCGTTGAGCCAAATTGACTCCTTTTTCCATTCAAACTGCGAAGTAAAGTTACCATTCCAGGCTTAAAATAAAATCTGACATTACAGTGGTTCATGTTTGTTTTTGGACACTTGTGTTTTTGAAACTTACTTATAAAAAATATCATCTAAATATTAAAGGATTTACTTCAAAATTTTTTCATATAACCTTTCTTTTGTCTATAATAAAACCTATATGTTGTAATGAAAATAAATTCAATAACTTTTTTTGAAAAAATTAATTTACCTAGAAAGTATTAAAAACAATCTCACATAAGTAATTGGACACTTTGAACATTCAACAAATGTAAACAAAACTATGCAAATAATCAAGCATTTTAATAGTTGGTTGGGTATCTATCCTTTAGCTGAAATTAATTTGGCATGGATTCAACTAGTTTTTTTGTGTAAGAATGTTCAATTTTGTTCCATTCCTGTGTTAATACTGCTTTAAGTTGTTCTTTCGAAGAAATATGTTTTCTTGTTCTTACTCCAGTTCATGCCGCACATTTTCAATTCGATTTAAATCTGGAGAATATGGTGGAGTCTTGATGACTTTGGGACAGTTGTACAGCTGCCGTAAGCGAACATTTAGGGCTGTGTGTTTGGGGTCATTATCTTGATACAACTTGAAAGTGTTTTGAATTCCAAGTTTTTGGGCAGATATTTTCAAGTTTTCTTTCAGGATCTTTATATACTTATATTGGTTCATGTTATTTTTTCAATGAAAACCAAATTTCCCATACCAGAAGCAGCAAAACATCCCAAAACCATTATGCCTCCACCTCCATGTTTGACAGTTGGCAATAGATTTTTTGGATTGAGCTCTTCGTTGGGCTTTCTCCACACAATTATTCACCCATCAGACCCAAATATGTTAACTTTTGATTCATCCACAAATATGACGCTTTCCCAAAACGATATATTTTTGTCTACCATGGATTTTGCAAAATCCAGACGTAACTTTCTTGTTCTTTCATTAACGAAAAATTTTCTTCTGGCAACTCTACTGTTGTATCCATGTGATATGATAAATCGTCTAACAGTTTCAGGGTTTACTTTTGTTGCAAATCTTTTTTCTAATTCTGTTGTAAGTTTCACTGCAGTAAGTCTTGGATTTTTCTTGATTTTATGCATGATAAAACTTGTGAGGAGCTCCTGATTTCAATGCATTTTCAACAGTTCCACGTAGTTTCCATCGTTTATAATAGCAAACACAGTTGAATGACTTACTTTTAACAAGTTTTCCGATAGTTCTGAAGCTTTTACCATCTTTAAAATGTTGTGTGATTAAATTCCTAATAGAATTTGTTGTAACTTTGTAGCGCCCGGCCATGTTCACTTCAAATATAGAAATGTAAACAAATTTACATGAAGTAGTAATTTCAAAGTACAGACGATAATATTTGTCATATATTCCCATTTATAGTAAAAATAAATAAATAAATATCGTCTGTCAAAGAATTTAGTAAAGCTTTCAAGTGTCCGGTTACTTATGTGAGATTGTTTTTAACACTTTCTCGGTAAATTAATTTTAAAAAAAAGTTATTGATTTTCATGACAATATATATAGGTTTTATTATAGATAAAAGAAAGTTTATATGAATAAAAATTGAAGTAAATCCTTTAATATTTAGATGATGTTTTTTATAAGTTAGTTTCAAAAACACAAGTGTCCAAAAACAAATATGAGCCATTGTATATACTGTTTTCAAAATATTTGTCTAATTGTTTGTTGATTTTCTATAGCAGCGATGTTAACGATTCACACATACTAAGTTAATCTTAATCATTTAGTCTTAATGATAAGTTGAATTAAATTTTAATTGAATTAAGCGGGACCAATAGATTTATAAAATAATCAGTGGAGATAAATGAAAAAATGTGAAGTTATGAAGTTCTAATAAGTGCATGCGAAATTCAAATGCACATGTCTTTGCTAGAGAAGAGACTTAGCTCGCGAATGAATAATCGAGGTTGGATTGATAAATGGCTAAAATATGAAAAAGAATGGATGTTTTCCGAGAATTTTACGACCCAAATAGAATAGACAGCGTTGTAAATTCAGTTTAGATATTTTCGAATACAAGGGATGTTTTTTGATGATTCTCTGGATTCCATTTTTTCAGGGATTTTCTTAGGATGCATTCCCTGTGAAATAATATTTTTTTATTGGATTTTTTCCTTAGTTTAAAGTCGCAATGCCAAGGAAGCTCTTGTAAACATTCCATTTTCGTTATATTCAGTAGTATATTGGTTTTAATACTATCGGCGGTATTTGAAACTAGTATTCTGACTAAATTAACTCGTAATAAGTAAATGAGGTATAGATAACTATTTTATATATATAAAAAATCTTATAAAATAGAAGTGAGTTTTGTAACTGAGAATTCCAGATTTATTTTATTTTATTCGAATATATATTTCTAAAAAGGATTTTACTCGTTTCTTTTCTTCTTTTTATTCTTCCTTTACATTGTTATATTTTTTTGTGATATTCCTCCATTTTATGATCAAAGTAATTTAGTTAATTGAACCATAAGACGAGGATTTACCATTGATTACTTGATAACTCTGGTGTTGTTATACGTGTAGTCAAAGGTGTCGTTATTTTTTTCAGTGTCGAAAATATGTCATTATCGGAGTGGTATATTTATGAAAGCAACTGACATTCGTCATAGAAATTAGTTTTTTTCACTTAACCATACAAGAATTAGCTATTTTCCGCCTAAAATCGACCAAACTGACCATTTTACTTAATCTGCATGATAGTAAGGAATATATTGTTTCTCCTACGTGATAGCGAAGATTAAATTTTGTTCAATAATGAATGGATTAGACATGACTTGAAACCAATGTTTCAAAATGCAATAAGTTTCCATTTGATTTTCAACTACAGTGGCTCCCAAAAGTGTTCGTACACTTACGATTTTCAGTGAAATAGGGCTCTATCCTTGAATTAAAATTAATATTTCAGAATAGGTATTTAATAATAAGATCTATAATCTATTCTTAACAAAACTACATGAAATATTTTTAAAACGTAGTAAAACTTTATTTTTAAGAAATCAATAATCAAAAAGTAACACAAATTTTATCTCACAAAAGTCTTCGTACACTTTAAAAAAATATCTACATATTAGTAAATAGTATAATTTTTCGTTAAATTAATATTTAGTAGGATATCCTTTAGCATCCACAACAGCTTTTAAGCGTTTGGGAATAGATTTCACTAGTTTTTTTTGTAATTTCTACATCAATGTTCATCCATTCTTCCACCATTACTGTTTTTAGTTCTCTTTTCGTTTTAATGTCGTGTTTTCGTACTCTAACCTCCAGTTCTCTCCAAATTTGTTCTATTGGGTTTAAATCTGGCGATTGAAGTGGTGTTTTCAAATTTTGTGGACAATTATAGAGACACCAGAGGCGAACGTTGAGAGTCGTGTGCTTAGGATCGTTATAGTGATAAAAAAAAATTTGTTTCCAATACCCAAATTTTGGTCTGATAATTTTAAATTGTCTTTTAAAATATTTAAATAAAGAGCATGATTCATTATACCATCAAAAAATACCAAATTACCTAGTCCTGATGCTGACATGCACCCCCACACGAGGACACCTCTACCGCCATACGTAACTGTTCCAACTAAGTTCTTGGGATTAAGCTCCTCATTTTTTCTTCTCCATACCATCGGAACCAAAAATGTTAAATTTGCTTTTATCTGCAAATAAGACATTGTTCCAATACGTTTCGGGTTTATTTAACATTTATTTTGCGAAGGAAAGCATGAGCTTTCTGTTTTTCGCACTAACAAAAACTTTTCTACGGGCGGAACGCCCATTTAATCCAGCTGCTCTGAGAACTCGTCGAACAGTTTCAGGTGAAATTGGAGTAGAAAACTTTTCATTAAATTCTGAAGAAACTTTTAAAGCATTCAAACGTGGATTTTTCACAAATTTTCTAACTATAAATCAATGATCACGTTCTGTTAACTTTGCCGCTCGACCTTTTCTTACCTTGTTTTCGATCCTATTTTCTTCTCTAAAGCGTTTTATCACATATTGCCCTGTAGAATGGGGTAAATTAACTAATTTAGCGACATTCCGAACTGATTTACCACTAATATGAAGAAAAATAATCAATTTTCGAATGCTTATTGTTGCTTCTTTACGACTACGAGCCATTTTTAAATAATAAATAGAATATTACGGTGTAAGCAAACAAAAATTAAAGTCAAACGATTTTATAAATCCCACACAATGCAAAAATAAAAATAAAGTGACAGACGATAATTTAAGTTATGAATTTATCCGAAAATATTTCAGTGTACGAAGACTTTTGTCAGATAAAATTTGTGTTACTTTTTGTTTATTGATTTCTTAAAAATAAAGTTTTACTATGTTCTTAAAATATTTCATGTACTTTTGTTAAAAACAGTTTATAGATCTTATTATTAAATACCTATTCCGAAATATTAATTTTAATTCATGGATAGAGCCCTATTACGTTGAAAATCGTAAGTGTACGAACACTTTTGGGAGCCACTGTATATAATTCTGACTATACTTAAACCGCTTGAAATTCTTTTTTTCGTAAATGTTAGTTTTCAGGTGATATTGCATTTGTTCAAATAAATTTGCAATCGATTTATTTCCAAATATTAGCTATCTGCTCTTTGATTTGATGATGTTTCGGCATTAGAAATAATTTATATGTTTAATTATATCATTGAATATGGATTGCAAAAGAAATAACTTTTGCTCTTTTTAAATGAAGTATTTATCCTTAGATATTTGACAATTTTAAATTAAATTTATGATGATTTCGAATGCCAGTATTCTGACAAATTCGGCCAATTCTTTTTTTCCAGATTGTCAGAGCTTTTCTGAATTTTAATTTCTGTTTATGACAAAATCGCTTGACTGGCTAAAGTCGTTTTGACTTCATAAATAATTAGTTGCTTAGTAGAAAAAAATGTCGCTGCGCTTCGAAAATTTCAAACGCATAAAACCTAGTAGGTTGTTTTTTTTTATTTTAAATGTAAGTATGTGAATGAAACTAAATTTAGTTGTACATAATACTTTCCGAGCGCATACTCCTCTAACGAATTAGTAAATGAAATAAAATATAAAATTATCATAATCAAACAATTAAAAAAAGCGTTGCAAAATCTGCCTACTGTCTGCAATATCTTTTTCTTCGTTATCTCATGTAGATTTTGTATGGCAAACACGTATATTATTTTATCGCATTATTTTGAATTTAAAATTCATGCTCATTTCACATTTCTGGGAATATAGTCTGAAAACAGCCAAAGTTTGTTTCTGAATTTTTTTAGATACAGCAAGACTGTCGAATAAAATATAGCAATACTGTTGTAACTTCTGCATTTGATAGAAAATTATCTACAATTTAATTTTTTTTTTTTTATCAGATCATCTAAAATTTCTGGCAATCGCATCAGCAAATTATAGTAAATTCATGCTTCTACGAATGCCATATTTATGAATTATTGTATTTTACCAACTCATTTGACACAGTACAGTCCCTGATGTCTGTCTACTAGATGCAAGATTATGAAATCTTTTATCTTGTGTGTATTACCAAGATTACAAAAAAAAATATACTTGGATAGAGAAGAAATAGTGATGAATTGCAGTTGCTATATTAAAAATAAACGTTAACAACAGATTTCAACATGGAAAATCATGCGTAGTATATTTAGTTTGGAATACTTCGGCTCTGAATAATGCTACCCAATCATTTTCATGTTTTAAAAAGAATTTTCGTTTGCTTTATTGTAAGTAAAATATTTTTCTGTATCTGGAAGAATGATTCATTCATTGATATTCTGATTTTTCGTTCTCGTTGAGAAATATCGCCAAACGATAAAAAAAAGTAAATTTGCTGAAATAAAGCAAGGAAATTTATTATATTAATTTTGTTTTTCTTTTACATTAATATTTATGTTACAATTTAAATATTATTATTTAGGTTAAGATTGTATTGAAAATTAAGATTTATTCATTTTTTTACTGGGGTCCTCGCTTCATATTAGAGCCTTGGGTCTCAAAATCCAAAGGGCAGCGCTTTATTTACAGGAATGAATTCAATATTAATAATAATCTCAACTATGACCATTCGTGAAAATTCCATGATTCTGTAACGTAATAATAAAAATAAGCAGTTGCGCATTTTTGGTAACATATCGTTGTCAAATTTGTTTTATTAGATGTTGTTAACGGCATCTTTTCCCCAGTTTCTCATTCGAAAATTTTAACTTGACAGACGATAAACAAAAAATTATTGACGAAACTTGATATCCAGATAATTGGAAATAGCTGATTCTAAAGTTTTTCATGATGTTTCCAAGTTAGTTAGTTGTATTGAAAAAAAATCCGTGCAATTTTTATGATAGCCTGGTGTGCTGGATACATGTATACATGTTCTCGTTTCTAATCTTCAAAGATTTTGGAGATTTATTCCCCTATTTTTCCTCCCAACAATTGGCTTTCGCAGACGGTTGGCGCCACAAATCTAGATTAATGCGACATACGTATATTGGTTCCCAAGACCGATTGGTATTTGATTGTTGGAATTCCAATTCTGGGTTGTCTTTTTCATAGTAGTAATAGTATATAATCAAACTATCTTTTGTATTTCATGTGTATTATTATTGGTAAGGTAATTTTATTTTAATTTTTAGATTAATATATGTATATATTGAAAATATAACACATGCTTTGATTATTTGAAATATTTAACTATATATATAAAATGTTTTCTTTGTTGCAGTCATAAAACAGCCGAGTTGTTAACCAATTTGCTTTATTATAAAAATATTTTGGAGAGTGGCAGACATACCAACATCTTAGTTGAAGTTTTTAGTAAAAGTGTATAGAAAATCCCCGATTCTCTCAGATAAGGGAATAACAATATAACACGTGATCAAAGTGAAGGGAATATTGGCTATTTTTAATAAATTACGTAAGCGTTTTTGGGAAGATGCATGGCGTCAAGGAGTCGCTTATTTCGCGATTTATGCGCGCGTGGAAACGATTAAAATATTCTTTTAGTAATAAATATGCCAAAACGAGAGATTTAATATACCTCCAGCGCGGGAAATAGAACGAAACTGGAGTTTAAAAAAAGTGATTTTGGAATACATTAAGACTTTAAAATATATAATATTAGAATTTGAATTAAAATCAAGTGAGATTATTACATATATATATAATTTCTATGCCTTGTTGATGAGGCTTGAAAATGAGTTAAATGAAGTGTCAACTCTGATATTAACCTCATCGTTTTAATGCAGTTCTAAGTCAGAAAATCCTTTTTCAGCGCTTCATGGAATAAACTACTGACCTTCAGCCTGTGAATCCCATCTCTTGGGTGAGGTGGAGTTCGGTTTTAGGCGTGAAAAAAGAAAGAGAAAAAAATTCGATTGATTGTAATTTTTTAAACCCAGTATGACGGATTAACAAAAAATTTCATTAACGGATGCATTCCGTTAATACAAAAATAAAGTATCACCCTTAAAAAATTCCTGTTAAATATAACCTTTAGTTAATAAACAAATAAGTATACATAATTATAAAATATTTATTCCTTAAAATTCAAAAATTCGTTATACTGGGTACAAAGTTCCATAAACGTCCTTAAAAGGTACGGGTAATTCAGATATTGAAAAATGAACCAATTCACTTGACGTTACAGTCACATGACAGGCGTAACAGCGCATGTCATTTAACCTCATTTTGTCGTGCTGTGATGTCAAGTCGATTTTCTTTTTTGTGAGTTCGATAGTGGATTCCGTAATTAAATTGGCGTAGCGCATTTGACTTGAATTCCTTGAACGTAAATCGACTCCATTGTATCCTACATTCTGAAAAGTAGAAAACCATTAGTGTAAACACAAACCATTCAATAAATTATTTGTTATGCAATTATTATTATTTTAAAATATTAAGTACACAATTTTTTTCATAACTCAAAAAGAAAAATCTGTAATTAAAAAAAAATAATCGAAAATATTAAACTATTTACCGGGATTTAAAATGTTAATATAAGTATTATACTGTAAGATTTGAAATATTTTGTTAAGAGAAATAAACAACAAATTATCCAAAGTAGATGTTGATTATCAGTTAAAAATGCTGTGAAGAAACCATTCATTTTATTGAAAATAAACCGTCTGCAAATTTGAATTATTAGCATTAGAAAAATAAACATCACACATATATTCTGTAATATGTTTTCTGATTTACAAATTTTCCTCCTTGATGTTAGAGCACGCTTAATACCGTTGAGAAAATCAACATCTGTTAAATTAAAATTTTATTCATTTTTTAATCCGTCCCATATTATAACTTCTAAGAATACTTTTAAACAAGGATGTGCATATTTATTGTTTATTTGTTGAATTTTTCCCCCTAAAAATTTTATTTGTTACAAACTATATAATGTGTTATTTTAAAGAATATTTTTTATTTACCCGATTTGTCCTTATTTACTTTAATTTTTATTAAATAGTACATTTGTCTTTCTTAGCAAAATCGAAAGTATTCAGTGGTTGCTGAGAATTTTTTGTGGTCGTCTTGAATTGTTAATAAGAAAACATTCAAAATTTTTACCATCATTTTGAAGTTTTGATACAGATATATTCAGAATTTTCGATAACTGAAAATTGTTTTGTCATTTTTGATAAGGACGTATATATTGTTTATTCTGTTAGATTGGTTTTCCTTATAAATTTAGCTGTTATAAACTACGATTGCTATTTTAAAAAATATTCTTTTATTTATCTTATTTGACCTTATTTAATATTGTTTTTCTATCAAATAATTATTTTATTTTACCTAGAAAAAATCAAAATATTCAGTAGGAGATAATTTTTTATTATCATTTTGGATTTTTGTTTTGGAAATTTTCAAAATTTTTGACAAATCAGGTTTTTTTATTCATATTTTGAGCATTGATTCTGGTAAATTTAGAATTTCAATAGTTGAGGAATTTTTTTATTCAATTAGAAATTTGGAAACAAAATTATTCAGAACGTAAGTTGAAATGTATTAACATTCTGTTTGAATGATTTAAAGCATGTTTGTAGCTGTTTTTTACAGTTGAAAGAAAATTGTAGAAAAGGAAGTTTACGACAAAATCGTCACTCTCTCTCTATATAATATATGGAAAATAAAAATAGTTCGACCGTAATCCGAACTCATTACGGATTTGAAGTACTTTTTTGAACCACTTGGTAATCTTTACATCTACTGTTCAATAAATTTTATACAAAAGTGATATTTTATTAAAATACGAAAAAACTAAAATAAATAAGGATCTGCAAAGTGTGTTTCACAGTAATCTTATACAATTTTTGAAAAAATTTCCAATAATAAAAATCAGCTTTTTAGCATTAGAAATTCATTGGTTATATTTGCTTATTATTTTTCTTCCTTTTCCAAATTTAATCGAAAATTATGACTATCTTTGAATGGGATAAACTTTAGTTGGCAGATTTAGTCGGAAAGAATTTGTTGTTTTGCTGCACTTTTTTTCTTTTCCTTCCTATTTTTTAACTGAATTACGCAAAGACAAATTAAAGGCTGTGAAGCCATAAGCGATTTACAAAAAAAAAAAAAATCTCATAAAATTAATATCTATGTGTATGTATAATTAGTTTAATATCACTTATTTTTTCTCACTTTGAAAAAATTGTTGTTTGTATTAAACTGTATTTATTTATCTTTAAATTGGTTTCGTTAGATGCTAGATAAAAATTCACCTGTTTTAAAAATTAAATGGCATGTTTCTTTCACTGAGAGCCGAATAATATGCCAGTTGTGATATGTTGTATTAAAAATGTGCTGTACATTTTGGGAATATATACTGGTCTTATTTCTATAGACTAGCAATACGCGCACGCCGTTGCCCGTGGAATCAGGACTTCAACAAAATAAAAAGAAAAGAAAAACACCCAACTATGACGCGAAAAAGTTTTGAAAACAAAAGCTACACATTATTGATTTTTCGGAAAACAGTACAGAGTACGTTAATCCAAAACAATATTTAAAAATTGCAACGTGAAAATCATTATTAGACATCAAGTGAAATATGCGAGGCAAAGAAACATGTGAAGACTGCCGAAAATATTGATTGAGTCATTTAGTTAAAGATTATGACGTCATCTGCATTCTTCATCGCCAGCCAATGAAATTGCAACAATGCATTCTGGAAACGGAGAATGTCGCTCCAGTGAATGTCTCGCTGAGAAGCTCACTAGCAAAAAATACTGTTTGAACTGATCAGGGAAAAGTTAATTTAAAAAACCTGAAAAAGGTATTTTAATGGTTCTTGTTTTAAATCCGACAGAAACGTTCCAGTTATAAGCTGACAAAAAATTGAAATTGATAATGTTATTAGAACGACGGATGCAAGAATTTTAAGAAATCCAAATGAAAAATTAACATAAAAGTGACCATTTTTCAAAAATTTGCCAGAATTCAGTAAATTACGTTAAAAATTCAAAACCAACTTCATTAGAAAGAAAATTGTTCGTTCTCTCCAATGGTGTATCTATTTTTTCTTCCTACGGTTATCAAAACCAATTTTAGTGAGAAATTAGCGCAAAAAACTCCCCAAAACAACACACAAAATATTAAATAAAACGTTTTCCAGATTAAATTTTAAAATTCCGACTTCGAGGTGCATTGAGTCACCATTAAGAGTACCTGTGTGTCAAATTTCAAGGCTGTTTTAAGTGCGATAGATTCGTCTGGACATCGCACACACGCGCATACATTGCCTTTTATAAGTATAAATTATAATTTATTAGATTCACTAAATTTTCTTAATTTTTTGCTTACAAACGGAACAGAGAGAAGGTACAGTAATTGTCAAAGAATTCGATCTTGAGATTTTGATTAATTTTGACGTCTTGTTTTAGACCTCCTGAGTTTAAATAATAATAATAAGAAGAAAATTTTGGGAATTATGTTTATCTATTTATTTAATTCGTGTGTATAAGAACACGGTCATTCAAAAACGAGACAAGCTAAATGGGTGAAGTTTGGCATGTGACCTTTACAACAAAATTGTAGATCTTCGTCAAATATCTGACCAGATCCAGCTACGAGAACAGGTATTTTTCCTGATCGAATGGAATGCCTGATTTTTTTCACTGTGCTTTTAAACTACAAAAAAAGGTCACATCTACATATATTTTTCAACAGGGGCATTGCGATTCATGTTGATTGAAAATATAATACGCATTTTTAATTATTGTCTTTATTTACATGTGTGTGTTGCCACACATATCCAAGGAAAATATTAAATTTGCTTAAGTTATCCTAGCTATAATTTAAAATCTCTAAAATTTTCTAACTCTAAACTAACTTTTTTTTTCAACTGTAGGAATTATTTTGTCTTTATAAAGGAGTAAAATTTATATTTCTGTTGAGAATATCAGTTATGAAAATTTAATAGAACTCTACTAGAATATTGATAAGTCGTGTATTCACGGTATAAAATTTTGTACATTTATTTTACTGTATATTTTATGAAAGTTTAGCATGCGTATGAGGTTTAAACAAGAGCATGTCCTTGAAACATATTCTAGAATATGGATTTCAGGATATTATCATAATATGTATATTCATGATATACTAATAAAGGATTTATTTTCCGTGGAGATACAGTAAAATCTCTAATACTTTGGCCAAGGGTTTTGGATAGTACGTCGTTTTTCTCCAAATCGACGTACTATCGAATCTAAAATGCAACAAATTACTTACTTCAGCCTTACAATAAAATGACAACGAGATTTCATAGTCATTTTAGAATATTCTTATAATCCTCGACAATTTTTTTTAAATTCGATGATTTTTCAAAATGTTAAAAGATTCTAATTTTGAAATAATCCTTTTTGATGAACCACATATAGATCATTCTTCTTTTTTGAATTTTTATCACAGAATGTATAGCAAAATGAGATTCTTATTATTGGACACATCACGATACTCTACATAATTTAAAATTTCTGCTAGATTTGGAAATTAAAATGATTGTTTTTATTGCTTTTTTTTCTTTGCTAGGGTAGCTTAGAAAGAAAATGCTGTAATTTTAATTTTGTTTCGAAATAAAATTCTGTTAGTTTCGATTGTGGATTTTAATTACATTACTCTGTATTGAATTATGTCCTTAAAAAATGTTCCTACTGTTGTTTTAGCGACGCGTTATCGAATACCTGCGGCATTATAAAGATTTAAAAAAAAGACAACATCGAAATGTACATGAATGAATCGGAACGAAGTCGAACAACGTACTAAAATAATTTCTCTGTATTTATTTCTCTGTATTTATTTCTCTGTAGTTTTAAAGTTCATGATGGATAAAGTTCAAAATGGAGCTATCCTAGCTTTCAAGTGTTATCAAAAGAATGAAAATTGGCCACTTTTTTAAATAACTTTTTGGAAAATCGTTTTTATATCTTTTTATAAATTTTAATCAATAAAAAAATGATTGGTAATATTTTCATGTAGTCGTAGTAGTATTTTAGTTGACTCTAGAATATGAGAGCTACATTCTTCAAATGAAATAATTTTTAAAAATTTCCCAATTCGTTTATTCTATAAAGTAGTTCTTTTTTAAAAATTTGCAACCGAGTTTACTGTTGTCGGTAACAGTTCTCTACCAACAAAAAGCAAATTTATTTTAAGCACCCTACGGTTCAAAAAATTCTTTGTAAACGTCATAAAATAATAAGAGTAAAATAATTATATTTTTATTATCATATCTGTTGAAAAGCATTGAAAACTGAAAACAAAATTTAGAAAGTGGCGAAATTTAAAGCATCACATTTGACACCTTTCGAATTTATAACTAGAACTAGACCGTAATGACGATAGCTACACGGGACTCTTAAGAAATGAAATATACTGTCTTCTATTATAACTTTTATTGACAGTAAAGGGAAAAAATCACAATCTTGCGGTAAAATAATTATTAGATTAAACAAGAATAGAAAATGAGTAATTGAATAATCACTTTTCTATTTATTACGAAAACTACATCGTAATATCATTCATTTAGCAACAAGGGAAACAAAATACTTTTCGTTATTTGTAGAAAAGTATATTTTTAAGTGTAGAAAAATTTATTATAAAGTGTATTTTCTGCTTAGTTGGTATTATTTAGATTTTATTCCTGTAATGTTTTTTAACCACCACCAATAAATATGTTCTGAGACGATTATCTTTTGTAATAAACAATGGCTTAATAACTAATTTAATCAAAATTGAAAATCGTTTGACCTATAAAATATGTTCTCAAATTATTGCTTTTAGTTAAAAACTATTGTTTATTTATTCCAATCAAAACAAAAATATAATTCGGTGTATGTAGTTTCCATTGCAAAACAAGCTTCTCTAGAATAAATTAAAACATTAATAATAGGCGCGATTCTATTCCATATCAAAATAAAATCTTTTGTGTGTTATTTATTTAAAATCATTTGGCAGGTGTAATTTTCATGTAAAACATGTTTAAATTAGATAATAAACACTACGCAATAATTTTTTTTAACTCCAAAACAAATATATTCCTAGATTATTCTTTTATAATAAACAATAGCTTATTTATTCAACATTAAAAATCGTTTGCTGTATGTAGTTTTCTTTGTAAATCATTCTAAAAATTATCTAATAATAGATGCATTTCTACTTCGCATTAAAATGAATTTTTTCGTGTTATTTAATCAGTTTTAAATCGTTAGTAGTTTTCATTATAAAACACTCTTTTTATTGGATAATAAGACTATCTTATAATAGGATCAATTCTATCTCGCATTAAAATGAAATTCTTTTTGTGTTACATAAATTAAAATTTTAAAAGAAAAAAAAAAGCTTAGATTAAACTAAAAGATTCATTCAGATCAGATCTTAAGCCTAGCCTCTGATACAGCGCAAGGGCGTCCTTATTTTGTGCATTTATCAAACAGGATATCTCAAACTGTTAAGAACATGCGATGAAAAATGGAACAGTTTTTTAAAGCCAATTTTCAAGGAGGGAAAATAACTAATGGTAAAAAGGACCGAATATGCTTATCTCTTATATATTTTTTAAGTTTAACCTTGAGAGGATCTTCAGAAAGCAAAAAATGGGGGGCTCAGCTTTTTAAGACGGTACGCTGGTGAACTCGCAGGTGCTAGTCGAACGCCCGTGTTGTGTGTAGATGTTTGACCCGAAGATTTTCTCCCCGCACCATGTGTTCCTCTTCGGATCTTTTTTATTTATTTATTTGCTTCTTCTGAGCACGACGTATAGAATTATGGTGGTTCGCACGCTGAATTGGTTATTGTGAGTCGGAGCTTGAAGAATTGCAAGCTTCAAATCACTGCGTTCAAGGCGAAGCTTGGAAAAACAACTCGTTTGGGTAGTTGGCGAGACCTCAATTTACAAGAAGTCGGGTTTTGAGTGAATTATCATATAGTTTCTTTAGAATTTCTCGCCAAACTGGTTTCTTGGAGACGGAAAACGACATGCATTGAATTTTGAACGGTAGCTGCGTTTCGTAATCGAAAAGATTCGAATATTCTGCGGAATTAAAAGCAACATAAGAAAATCGTTTGCTAAAAGTGCATGTTGAAAATGTTTCAACAAAGAATAAGAATTCGAATTCCCAATGTACGAATGTCTCTGTCTTGATAAAAAAAAATATCCGAATTTTCTCAGGAATTATGAGTAATATAAGAAAATCGTTTGCTATAAATGTATCGTGTTGTAAATATTGCGACAAAGAATAAGAATTCGTATTTTGAATAAATGAAAGAATATCTTTTGGCTGAAATATAATAATCATTTATGCTAAACACTTGATTTGCTTTGTAAAGAACCTCGACTGTAGAATGACGGTATTTTACACCAGAACCTTGAACGACATTTATATGACGCTCAATCCATATTAACCCTTTGCATTCTTAATGTCCGGTCAGACTTGACATTCTGAATGGTGCTTCGTTTACACATTCTTGTTGGATAGCGCATAAAAACCATATAATAGTACAAACACACAGATTAATTTTTAGGAATCGAAACAAATTAATAACAATATTTTTCAGCTACTTAAAGCGCTAAATCAATCCTTATACTCGCATGTCATAATTATACATCTTATCTTTCGAAGTGCAGAAGGTTAATGCTGTGACCAAATGTCTCGGATTGCTGGGCCATTTCCGATTTTTGACTCTCTGTCACGAGTATGAAGAAATGCCTGAGATTATCCCGTTTTTGCACAGTAATAATAAGGCATGCAAGAAGTTTAACTACATTTAATCTGTAAAAAAAAGTTGTTATTGGAAGAATTCGCATTCTCAACTTTTACTACACGTAAGAGTATGACCACCTTGATTTGCAAAGAGAAAGAAAATGAATCTCCTGATCATTTATTATTAGTCGTAAAAAAATATACAGCTTTCAGTATAAAATACTTTATTAGATACTAGCAGAATACTCATCGTTGCTTGATAGCTTTTTAGTATCAAAACATTGTGGGAGACAGGAAGCAACATACACATTGTGTGGAACAATGATCTATTTTCACTCTTGGAAAAGTAAAAATAATTCAAAATAATCCCCTCTAAACCAAATCAACTGTTGTTCCTGATATAAAGTGTTAATCGTTTGCTTATAAATTTTTTTAGTGTTGTTCCAGAATTCTGTTAACGCGAACAGTTCTTCGTCTGTTCGTGATGTGTTAAATATTTATGTATAAAACTAATTTTGAAAAATTTATTAAAATTAGAGGAAAAAAATTGCGGAAATGAAATTGGGAACACTGAAAAGCGGATTTTTTTTAACTTTAACCTTCCAGCAGGCTCGCGTATGTAGGAGATACTTATATCGTGCATCGCATTAGAGCTTAAAAACAATCAACTATAAAAAGTAGAAAAAAACAATTTTAAAAATAAATTTAACTTAAATTTTATACAGAAACAACAAAATTTAAACAATAAAATTTAGACAATGTTTAGCAATAGCTCACAATTGCAGCAGCATACAAAAAACCAATGGAAATCAAAATCATTCAAAGAAAGCAAAAAACTAAGATAATCGAATTAAACAAACAAGGAATCCATTCTAGTCCACTTGATCAAGGGCTAAGGACTATATTTGAAATGGATTCAAAATATTTGGGAAATTTTTTCTGTAAGAAGATTGCTTTACGCCAAATATAGCTTCTCTTGGCCCGAAATTTCCCAACAAAAGACAACGGAGATCAGTACCATCTAATGAGCATTATTTTGGAAGAAAATTTAGCACATTCTTTTATAAATTTAAATACAGTTTTTATTTCAATAATTTGTGCTTAATATGGAGCTAATAAATACCAATTACAGAAGAAAAGTTGCATTGAATTTTGTGAAAGAACACGATATAAATATGCAATACGATGCACGACATAAGATTCTCTTAGATACGCGCCCCTACTGAAAGATTAAGATGATGCAAAAATAGTTTTCTTGTGAGATAATATTTTTGGAAGATATCGCGGGAAAGCGCCAAAACCTTGGTTAAAATTTCAGTTAATTGAAAACAAACAACTTTTGGGTTTGAAAAATTGGCATTGTTCTTTCTCTTGTTTTGAAGAACACATACACCAAATTTTATCAAGATCGGACAAATGCTAATGATTTGCATAAGAAATACACACACTCTCTTTACATATATATAAATTTTCAAACGTTGAGAATATTCAGCCCCAAATTATTATTCTGCATTCGAAAGAAACAGCAGAATGTGTTTTTCCCTCGCTTTCTCTCCTATACTTCAACAATATGACGTGTTTCGGGTTTAGTTTCCCAGTTGAGTGAAAGGAATCAAGTAAGTATCTTGAAACACTACCTCTTCCTGTACACCGATTTGGTCCAAAATTTGTGATACATCTACAATTTAGGTGTAGAGTCGACATATAAAATTTCATTTGCTTATCTCGTTGTGGTTTTGAGTTTTCATGCACACACGGCCATATAGACCGTACTTGGACGAATTTACATCTAAATTTGATACAGATATCGTTTAGCAACGGATTCGGAAACCCTCCGCGCTTTTGCGCGTGCGCCGGGCGAAGTTATTTTCATCAAAATTGGGAGGAAGTGAAGAATGGGAGGGCGATGTTACTGAGGTTGAAAACTCCGTAAATGCGCTCATATGACTAATTGCCTGACACCCCTTTCCGGTGTAAAATCGTCCGAAAGTGGTAGTCTCGGAATCCGTTGCTGAACAGTAATCAGTTTTGATGCCCAAATGCCAATTTTTGTTTCACTAACTCGTTGCGTTAAAAAAACTATGTTTTATTCACATACACGCTTACCCGACATATAGTCTTTCCTTTGGCGGATTTCGTCCAAAATTTGATCGCTAAATATTAATACCAATTTTCGTCCATCTAGTTTGTTGCGATTTTGTCGTAATCACATACGCACGAACGTCATTACAAAAATGCTTTTCCGCACTCGGGGAGATGTAAAATGTGGACATTTATCAAAATCTTGATGTCGAATTTTTTGGCGTTATAATTCTTTCTCTTCGTGTAAGTGAAAGGAAACTCTCGCTGAGGTAATATATTTGGAATCTGTTCTTTGAAGAGAATGTGAATAAGAATCTATACTTAGAAAAGGAAATGTTTGCGTGTGAGACGAATCTATCGCACTCACAGCCATGAACTTCGGCACACAGGTAGTCGTAGAGGTGACTCAATTTACCTCAAACACCAAATTTTAAATTTTTTTCTAGAAAATTTTTTATTTAATATTTTGTGTTGTTTTCAGTGATTTTTCGCACTCATTTCTCAATAGAACGGTTTTGGATAATTGTACGAGAAAAAGAGTTACAGAATCGGAAAGAGGACGCGATTTCCGTTCTAGTGAAGTTTATTTCGCACGTCTAACGTAATTTACTGAATTTTGAGAAATTTTTGAAAAATAGTCACTTTTATGATAATTTTTTAATAAGGATTTCTTCAAATTCTCGCATCTGACGTTCTAACATCTCTGTAATTTTAATTTTTTTCAGCTTATGACTAGAACGTTTCTGTCGGATTTAAAACAAGAACGGTTAAAATATCTTCGTTTTTTTAATTAATTTTTCCCTGATCAGTTCAAACATTTTTTTGCTAGCGAAGTTTAACAGCGAGAGTTTCTCCGGACGGTCCCAGAAAGCATTGTTACAATTTCATTGGCTGGTGCGTGACCTTCCTCGCGGCGGGTGACGTCATATGCTTTCACTCCCAGCATGCATTTCTACAATCCGATTCCTTCCGGCAGGTGACGTCATTACATTCGCGTCATTGTCGAGAGAAAAATAAACGGGAAAATTAATAATGTGTATCTTTTGTTTTGATTTTGTTTTCAAAACTTTTTCGTGTCATTGTGGGCATTTCCCCAAACCCCCCATTTTGTTAAGTCCTGATTCCACGGGCAACGCCGTGCGCGCACTGCTAGTTGCTTGTACTTGTACACACACTCAAGGTCGAAAGTATTCTCGCAGCGATGGATAATTTACTTGTGCTTTTCTGTTTTTCGATTGTGAAAAATTATGTTAGAATACAATAGAATGGAGCTTCCATTATTTAAAATTACAGTAGATTCCGCTTAATGTAATCACTTCGGGACTTAAGAATTTTTATAGCATTAATCGATTGATAACAATAACTGAATTGGGTAAAACCAACTATATTTTTATCGCATTGAAGGAAAAGAAACCAAAAGGGAAAAAAATAACACCTCAGGGCTATCTATAATTTATTTCAAAATTAACAATTAAAAAATTCATTAATTGTTGCTTGACGACAATTGGTCCTTAACTGTTCATTTATATATTGTTCGTACTCGTATTGTTTTTTAAAATTTGTTGAACGATGTTGCACTCCGCGTTTCAAAATATCAATCAAGTGCTTGCCTCATTTCGGCGTTCGTTGGAGAGTTTTCTTCAACACATTCGTCCGCACCGGAATCATCAATTTTTATTGGTTGGTCTTGCTTACAAACAGCTTGGCCAATTTCCAAGTCTGTTGGTGTGGCAGCTACTGGAATATCCTCGTCAATGGACATCCACTCTTCATACTCTTCCTTTCGCATACCTTCAGGAGGTTCAACAAAAATTACCGACGGTCACGTCCCTGTCTTTTAAATGGACGACCTTCAAAGAGAGGTCATGAAAAAAAAAAACCCCAAAATTCTTGAAATGTGTGGGGAAAAGTGGCCCCATATGTTTCCTTACAAGTGGAGCGAGAAATTCTACGAACGTCAGTCGTTATCGCTGGTTGAAAATGAGGGATCGGTCAATTCTCGACTTCAAAACTGATAACATTAAACTATGTAGTGATCTCACTAAACGTATAATTTTGTGTACATTTGAATACGTTGGTTCGGGGCCAGAGGTTTTTGATCATATAAAGCGAATGATAACATTAACCGCCATTATATTAAGCGGAGTCTACTGTAATATTAAAACTAAAATTATTTTGATATTTTTCAATTAAGAAACAGATTTATAATATAACAAAGGTATAAATATTCGTACACTGAAACAATTTCAAAAATTACGACTTTTATCTTCCAGCACATAAAATCTTAGATTGATCTCTACTAGGGGTGTGGAATGTGCCGCCTGTTTGAGTTTCTTATGCGGCCTTTTCAGTTATTTACAATTTCCATTGAAATAATATACTTATCTTGTAGAGGGACGAGACTCAAGTTTATATGGAATGCCGCTGTCGAAGAATTAATTCAATTTCAGGAACCATTTTTATTAGATGGCTAAGTTCCACGACACAGTACATTAAAAGGTCCAAGACGCAAGACAGAGAACAACAACACAAGTACACAGAAGAGAAAGAGGCATCATGGGAAAAACCCGGACGGCTCTAGTAGCGCCACCTACCATAAAAAGGAGAAGGCAGTGAATTGTAACCGCTACAATCTATAATATAATAATAGTTACAGGACAATAATCGTTAAGATTCTGCTCCTGCGGCCTTTTGTCCAATTGCCGAAATTTAACGAGGGCTTTCAGTACAGAAGGGTTTCCCACCCCTGATCTGTACCAGAGGTTCCCAGCCTGTGGTACGGGGTACGCGAAAGTGATCTTGGTAATGGCGGAAAACACAAAACATAAGAATATTCTAGAATTTCGTTTTTTCAAATTCGTTTGAAAAATGGAAATGAAAATTGTACGAGTCGGAAAGCCTATTCGAAGAATACAAAAAATGAAGTAGATTAATATATGAGTAATTGTAAACTCTCATCATGCATTAATGCGAAATTATTTCAATGCTGTTTTCATTTATTTTGACGTTGAACTAATGTTATTTTAAAAATGAAGTAAATTGTAAAGTCAGATATCAATCCTGGAAATTGTATTAAGCTTATTAGAGTCGTTTGACTCTTAAGGGTAACTAAGGCCTTGGCATTATTTATAAAAACTTTCTTGTTCTGAGAGATGGTTCGAGGGGATATATGAGAAGGGGGTACTCCAAAAATAAAAAGATTAATCGAGGGGTACGCGAGTTTGGGAACCACTGAGCTATGCCATTTTTTTTCTTCGAAATTTTATTCCAAAAATTTCGTTTTTTCCTTCAAGGACTTGAGCTCTTAGATTAATGTGTTCCATGAATTTGTTTTAAATTTTATTTTATGAAAACATAATGTATTTAAAATTTAGGAATCTATTATAAGAAAAAAGTACACTCTACCTTTACCAGAAAATGAATTCTGTTGTAGAAATTAAAAAGCAACGTTTGAAGAATTCATTCTTCTATCCTGTGTATGCATGGAAAGTCGTGGGTTCGAAAATTCCCCCGTGTATTCGCCCCTGATGCATGTTTAACCCTCTTACCGCCGATTTTTTTTACAGTCACTATTTAGATGCAGCGTTTGCTACTGTGTTCAACTACCGGTGAACCAAGCGAATTGTTATTTACGTGCAAAGCTTTATTAGCATAATATGATTCAATACTATAATAGTTCTAAGTAAACACATTAGCTTGCGAAAATCGAGGGGTTGCTGTGGCATGGAAGTGTGAAGAGAGGCGTCTGCTTTTCGTTGTTGTCCTCGTCGTCTGATCACGGCTTAAAATTACATATCGAAATAGCTCCCATGTAGCTTCAAAACGGGTTAATTCGACAAATCTAATCTTTAACTTTGGTTTTTGATGACATCCTTATTTAAATTAAATACCATAACCATATTTTAACTAAAATATATGTTAGTCACAAGGCAAATCGCCTCTTAGAGCTACTATATTGACAAATTTAGGGATATATTGCAGTTTAGTTTAGTTATATTAATGTCTCGTTCTGAAGCAACAGGGGGGCTATTTCGGGTCGACTCTTAATTTTAGGACGAGGTCAGATGACGAGGACGACACCTAAGCTGTCACCCCACTCTCCAAGCTTCCGTACCACACCAGCGGTAGGATTTGGGACCTATGACGTCAGACTTACATGCACCAGGCCCACATGCAAGGCCGAATAATTTTTGTACCAAATTGTAACGTCTGTGAATGATTTTTTTTTAGTTTTTAAGTTTAATATTGCGATAATTCGATGCACTTTAAGCGTACGGACAAATTAGTTAAGGGGTTGATGTCGAATAATCTGACAGAAATGCTAACGGTTACTTATTTGGTGACCCGGCTTGAAAGCAGGACGCGTATTTAGCGCAGGGTTTATTAAACCTTTTTCACTCTAAAAAATGTCCGAGTAACTTCGAAACGTGTAGCTAACCTAACTTAAAGTAACACATTACCCCGAAATGGTCAAGATATCAATTCTCATTTAATTGGGTTCATTTTATTGTGTTTTATCTTTTTATTTATTGTATCAAAATTTCAAATTTCTACCTTTAATATTTCAGAAGTTATTTATATTTTGATTTACGATGATAAATGAAAAACATGCGCAAATGTCTATTTTAAATGGCTTTTTCTCCATTTCTGAAGTTACTTCAGTGTCATGTTTTCAAAATGTTAAGACTTTTCCTTTTTAAGATAGAGCTTTCACATTTTTTGCGCATATTTAATCGTGATGCATGTATTAAAACTGTGCATAGGGTAAGCATTCAAATGCTTAGTTTTTTTTACAGACAAGATATAAATTGAAGTATTATTTTCCTCATTTTTTACCGCATAATACAGTAAAAAATATATATTTAAGCGAATATTAGATACACCTTTAAATCCATGCACAGTTTTGCGTAATATATTTCAGTGAATCTACTTATAAAATCTTCATATTTGGAAAAATAGTAGGGAATTTTAAAAATTGAATTTTTTAAAAATTTCTATTAAACAGGCATATTAAAATGACTTTTTTCTTTTCAAGATGACTTTATTTGATTGTTAAATATCAATAGTATCAAAACTTTTTCAATTAAACTTCAAATTTAAAAAATCCCGTAGTGGTGTGAATGTGTTAAAAAGCTCTGCTTTCAGATCGGGATGTGTTTAATAGATATTTAATTATTTATTGGTTGATGGTAAAACTTGATTTTATGTTACATTTGAGCCTGAAATTTGTTTTATCATCTCCTTCATGCGCATTATCAGTGAACTTGAAGAACAAATAAAAAAAAAGCAACCTTGGTTAACACGCAGTTGCTCATGTCCCTGAATTTATTGAGGAAGTTAACGAAATAAACATTCTTAGGCCTATAAAAAGTTTTTTAATGGATAATGCAAATGCAGTCTTGTACTGTATGCAAGCGGACATTCCTGTCAAATCCCGAACACAAGAGACATTTTTATGATTCCTTATTTCCATAAGTTTTAACATGTGTAAAGATTTAGAATTTTAAATTTAGGCTTAACTTTCCACAATCTTCTTTGTGAAAATGAATAAGAAACTTCTCATATGCAATGCAGAATGCTGTTCTAAGTATGGGATTATAACTGACTGCAACAAAGAAAAGCTGATAAATTATAATTTTCTCTGTATTTATTCCATTTTAAGAATAATGTATAAGATTTGTTTTGAAAAAGAAGATAAAAGCTTTACTATATCATAGAGCGCAATTTTTAATGTATTTTTTTTTCTTGACCGAGATCGGCAATAGTTTTATCCATCTTTTGATGGAAATTTTCTTTTGTTTTTCGAAGCGGATTGAAAAGAACTTTGGAATGAATAGGGGATAATAGCCTTTGCAGCTGAAAGTCCCATATACCTACCACTTTAATCATTCAATCAATCAAAGAATTTTTTGTTAGTATCAACATTTTAGTAATTTTGGTTTTTTTCAGTTCTAAATTATATTTGTTATTTTCTCTTCAGTTTTATGGTATTTATCATTTAGAACATTTAAAACAGTTGTGTTTTGCCAAAATTTAATTGAAATGGCTTTTAATCTTTTCGTGGCATTTGAAGTATGTTTCAGGATTAAATAATTTGACAGATAAGGATTTTAAAGATTATTCATAAAGCCTGTCTTTTTTTTTTGTTGTTGTTGTCCAGCACATATCTACAGGTTCGAAAATAATTTTATTTTATAAATTAAATGTTCTAATCTTTATTTTTAATTTGTTTGGTTTTAAAACTGCTCTTTAACTTTTCAGAATGCTTTTTAAAATGCAAAAATTCATAATCTGATCTTGTAATTAGTTTTATGCTACTTAAACTGGAGATTTTGGGATGATTATTTTCAATTTATGTCTTTTAAAAATACTTAAGATATCTGGGATTTATATACAGTTTTATCTGTTGTAAGTTTTACACATTTAATATATTTCTGTAAGCAGTATTAGTAATTGTGTAATAACACAAAAGTCATTTTTACGAAAACGGAAAAAGAATTTGTCGTCACAGAATTCTAATAGGTTTTATTTCAAACGAATTAAAAACTAGATGTTTTTCCAAATCTACTTTCTTAAGTGAATAATGTCGAAATTGTAATCGACTTTTTATATAATAATTTTAGGCTGCTGTGACCTAGTTGTAAGGTCTCGGCTTTGGGACCAGAGGGTTCCAGGTTCGAAACCCGATTCCACTAAAGATCCGTCTTGTATTGGGCCTGTTGCACATACGTAGGGACCAAACGCCCTCCCGCTGGTGTGGTGCGGAAGTTTGGAGAGGGGGTGACAGCCCAGGTGTCGTCCCCGCCATCTAATCGAGGTTCGAAATTACGAGGTCCGTCCCAAAATAGCCCTCGTGTTGCTTCAAACGGGACGTTAATATAACTAAATAGATTAATTTTGGTAGCAAATTTATTGTTTTGGTTGGATAAAAAAATTAAAATAATTATTCTAAAGAATGCATTGATAAATGATTTCTAAAAGAAACATTTTACCAAAAAGAATTAAATTTGATAAAAATAATAATAAATAAATAAACGTGGACGGATCATAGAATTTTGGTCAATAATGTCGACATTCTTTTTCAATGTTTCAAAATATTTGATTTCAAAACGTAATAAGTTTAAACGGCAGTGCGATATAAATCTCATAGTGTTATATTCTTTGAATAAATTTTCTTTTCATGGCACATATTGATATAATGACTATGCGATAAGAAGTTTGTTATAAAAATGTTTCTTAGGAAGTAAGTATCAGTAACAAAACTGTGTTAATAATTCACAGGGAGGTGTATGTCCAAAATTAAATGTAAAAAGAACAACTGAGAAACAGTATTTTCATTGGAATTAAAATGGTTTGTTGATTCAGATATCTATCGATAGCTGCTAAACTTTTATGCGTTATTTTTTGTGTTCTTTCAAATAGTTCTCTAGTTGTCTTGGATGTTTTATGAAATCATTTATATCAGTATCTTCTCGAACTTTTATTTTACTGTTAAGAATTCAATAAAAGATTTCGCAATATTTCCTTCAGTCCAAACGGGTTCTATTAGCACAATAAATTCGAAATTTTATTCTGTGTTTACAAATAAAGAAACTGAACCCAAACGATTTCTGTCTGTTGATATAAATTGAATTACAAATCCAGAGACATCTGCTCGATTTTTCTGTTTGAGACGCATGCGCATTGATACCAATGCTGAGCATTATAACAATAGAATCCAACTGTCTTCATAAAAATAAATTCTATATTTAAATCAAAAATAAGAATTTAGAATTAAAATTATGCAGTTAAAACCTTTGTTTTTAAGTATTCAGGCACACACCTACATGAGCGATATTTAAATCTGTTCAGGATGTTGAAGTTGATTTCTGCAATTTATCCTTGTTCTGTTCGTTGTTTACGTTCGGTAGAAGTCTTTGTTTTTATTCTTTTTCTTATGATTCGTTCTGAATGCTCGCTTTGTGGCACAGCAGGTCACTTATTTGGAACCCAGTGTTGTAAAGTGACTGCTCGGCGTCGCTGTTTTTAGGTCAAAGCTGACACTTCTTTTGCGCTTGTTAAAAAGCTCTCGAATGTATTAGAATCGGCTTTAATTCATTGAGTCCTCATTTTTTTATTCACCTTTTTTTTTATTTAACGACTAATTTCTTCATTTAGATTTGCTGGAATCTGGCAGCAACTGATTACGGCGAATGTAGCCTTATTTCTGGAAACATCTGTTGTTAAAAAAATGTTCGAAACGAAGTTATAATTTTTCTTATTTTTTTTTAAAAGAAACGTTTCAAATTCAGAATGAGTTTTATAATAGAGTTCTTATTCTTTATTCCATTTTTTTTAAAGATTATTTTCTTTATTTAGGTTTCTTTAGAATCTGCTAACAACAAAGAATGACGATGTAGTCTTATTTTTCAAAACATATTTTTTTTTTTAAAAGTTTTTGAACCCAAATTTCACATATTTTTTACGACGAGGTTTTAATTTGGGATGTGTTTTAGTTTTAATTTTATGAATCATCTTTGCAATTTTTTTCGTCGTATAAACAAACGAAAGTCACACGAATTTTATTCCATGATTTTTTTTTTGTTTCCTTAACATGATTCTAATTTTTTCTAATTGAAATTATCAGATTTTCTGTACATCAATCCGGGATTTGTAAAGGAACGGTCATTTCAGGAGGACAAACAATGAGAAATCGGACTGTCCTTGATAATCAGAACGTACTTTTTTTATGTTTAGGTATTCTTTTCTTTTTTTTTTAACTTTTTGATTCGAATTATTTATTTATAAGTAGAAAACGAAACAATCCAGGACATTTTATTCCAATTCCGAACAAGAATGTAAAAAATGTTACTCTTCCGAATAATCTGGTATGTTTGTCACTTTATGTATGATTCATCGTAGAAAAATAAACATTTCTGAATACAAACGATACTGCAAAATCAAGGTCTGATCAATTATTTACTTCCTTTCTCCTTCTACTTGCAATTGTTGCACGTGTACATGGAAATAATTTTTCTTTCTTTCCCAAATCACCAAATAATAACTATTACGAATATGATACGCAGGAGGAATAAACTTCACTTTCTTTCTCTAATGACCATAATATACGTGTAGTAAAAGTTGGGAGAGAGAATTCTTCAGAAGATAATTTTAAAAAATTCTAGTTCAGTGGTTCCCAACCTGTGGTACGCGTACCCCTGGGTGTACGCGAAATCAAAGTTGTTAATGGCGGAAACAAGAGAAAATAAGGGATTAAAAAAGTTCAGAGAATTTTGTTTCTCCAAGTGAACACTTACTAACTATACCACTTGATAGTTGATTATTACGAAGTGTCATTTTTAGCTATCCTTATTAGTTAAAATGAAATAATTACAATACTGGTTTCATTTGCTTTGGAGTTTAACTAATACTATTGTAAAAATGGAATAAAATATAGAATAAAAAAAGTTCTGCAACTGTTATTAATTCGAGTCATTTCACTTTTAAACTAAATTGAGATAACCTTAACATTATTGATAAAACTTCTTTCATAGACGGATGGTTGGGGGGGAATTGGATATTATAATAGAGGGTACGCGAAAACAAAAAAGAATAATCAAAGGGTAGGCGAGGAAAAAAGTTTGGGAACCCTTGTTCTAGTTTATGTATAAATTTTCATATGCTATTACTTATAACTATTTACTTACAAATAAAAACATTTAACTTTAGCTGTTTGACAGTACATTGCAAATCACTTGTAATAGCAAGATTTTCGTGAAAAAAACGTACTCGTTGGATTGGACTTTCACTTTGCTTTATAAACGGTTCTCGAGTAGAGTTATTGCCTGGGGTGTAGTGGAGCCGGAACAACAAAAAATTATGAAAACGTCCTTGAAACGGCGCGATTTTCGTCACCCAAGTTAGAGTGTTCCGGCACTGCTTATTTTGAGGTTACGCCACTGGTTATTGCAATAAAGGTAGTATTCATCCATTAAAAAAAAAAAATGGAACTTTTAAAATTAAAGAAAAAATTATATTCAAGTAATACTGTATGAAATTATAAGGATAATATTATACTAAAATGATTTCGAAACTCTTTTAAAAATGTAGACTTTTTCCATTATGTTGTGCGGCTTAAATGAGTAATTTATAGCATGCTGATCCATGACGCTATAGTGCGTCCTTTTGAAGTGATCAGTTGAAAGGACGTTCTAAAACTATTTTACTATAGTAATAGCAACAATAACGGTTGTTAATCTTATTTTTTAGCATCCTAATATGAAAATTGCAAGCAGAAGCTCGGGTGCTATTTTAACTAGTGTGTGCAGGGCCTTGGGATGGAACTAAATTTACATCTCCCCATAGAACTACTATCTATGGAATGAGCATAGCTACGAACGAGCTGACGCCAAGATAAAACTGGTTTTTATCACGTGACTCGTATACTCGGACCATCAATCCCTAGTGAAGTTTCAATGTTATTCTATGGGAATCGTTCTTGAAGAGCTGCCGTAATTTGTAAAAAATGGTAAAATTCTGCTGTGCATTTGGATGTAACGAGAAATTCATTAAGGGAGGACCAATAACGTTTCATTCGTAAGTAAATTTTATTATTTTTGTATACCTTTTCATATTATTTTATCTTTAAGATCAATTTAAATGAAAATTGGCGCGCATTTTGGCGACGTCAGTGTGAGTTAGTCATGTAAAAGATTTCATCACGAATTGAAATGAAAGTTTATTTGTAAAGTATAAACTCGTGATTTAAACTTTGTCTAATATTTTGAAAAAAAATCACATATATAAATGTTATTATTTTTAATTTTGTGGTTAGGGGAGATCGGGGCACATTGGTCCACCCCTTATTATTTATTTTATTTCTGTTTTTGAATGTTTCTTATTTTGGCACATGGATGACAGGCCTGTAGTCTTGGAAAAAAAATTGAAACCATGTGCTTAACTGACAATTAAGCCTTATTATTCTTGATTGGTGATTTGCAGTAGTCAAAAGTAAATTTTTTCAGTGAATCATATTTTCTTTTCTGGATTAAGTAATCGTGATTTGGAAAACATTACTTCACACAATAAAATGTAAGATCATATATAATTATATTTAATACAGCTAAAATAACTGAATATAAAATTTCTTAACTTTTTTATCTATTTTTTGTCAAAGTTCAACATGGGGTACAATGAACCATGGTAGTCCAGTATCTTATATGCTTTTAAATGTTAGATATTATATAAGAATAAGCAAAATGTTTTATTGTAATGAGTGAATTAACCACTGAATCATGTAGTGTGCATTTTTTTAAGTGTAATCTATGTATTAACCCTAATTAGGCGTCAAAGAATAGTGAACAAGATTTTAAGTTATTTATTTGAGATTCTTTTTTCTTGCTTACATTTTATAAACATTCAGTAAATTTTTAATTCTTATATTTATAGCCATATTAAGGAAAAATTAAATAGAATAGTAGGCGTTTTTAAAAAAATAATACCGTAATAGTTTGTATATATAGATATTATACATAAATTAAGTGTTAAATGATATAACTTTTATAATGGACTAACTATAATGAAATCTCCTGTAAATGTTCAAGATATTGTGATGTATCTTCCGGAACCTACAGTTTTGCAAAAAAAACCAGCAGACTTTCATTGACACAAAAATCTTTTAATGTGTTATTTGCCAACTTCAATATTCGTTAATCTTGCATTATATGTATGAACCATTGTCATGAATAAACAAATATGATGTCTTCCATATTTTGTGTTATTAAAAGATTTACTGTATTAATATATTTTTAAAATTTACTGGTGGTCCATAGTACCAGTACCCCATGTTGTGGACCATTGTACCCCGGCCTTGGGATACAATGGTCCACTTTGTCACGTGTTACTAAGAAATAAAAATTAAAAAGTACAGACAATTACAGATTTATAATGAGTGCAATACAAACTTTGATATGTAAGTAATATGTATACATTTTTTCCAAGCAAAAAAAAATCATTATTTTGAGAGTAAACACTAAAAGATTACAAAAGCGGTTCATTGTACCACGGTCTCCCCCAAACCTGAAAATTTTAATAACGAACTGAAAAATGATTTTAAAAAAATTTAAATATAGTTTATTTCCTCATTTTGCTAATTTTTTAATTTTATACTTCAGCTTCCCAAAAGATGAAACTCGCCGAAAATTATGGGAAAGTAAATTGAAGAGGGAGAACTTCAAAGCGACAAATTACTCTACAATATGTTCAAGACATTTTAGTGAAGGTTGTTTCGAGAGAGAAAAATTAGGAGGTACTTGGTTAAAGAAAGATGCGGTACCTACTATATTTGATTTCCCTTCTCATTTAAAGAGGGAAGATAATGAAAGAAAATCTCCGAAAGAAAGAATTATTTTAAAGCGGCAAAACAGTTTTGAAGGTAAGGGAATGTGTAATCTGTTAGAAATGAAAAACATTTAAATAATAGCAAAAGCTTTTATTATTTTTTTTATACCTGCAACTGCTTTTTATTTGTTTTTAGAACAAAGTAATTCGGATATGAAAAGTTTGCCTAAGAAAAGGTGCTGTTATTTAGGAGATTTTGATGAAAGCGATATGCACTCTCCTACAAAGGCTGCTAAGGTTCTTCAGAAAGCCAAAGAGGAAAAAACGAAAAAGAATAGAAAATTAAAAGCATTGCAACAGCAGAATGGAAAATTGAAAAAACGAGTGGCATCGTTGGAACAAATCTTAAAAGAAATAAAGAAAAAATCTTTCATAACTGATGCTGCAAGTGATGTCTTGGAGGTTTGTAAAAAATTTAATGAATTTTCAATGAATATTTCTTAATGTCATCATTAACCTTCCATTAGGCGTAGCGATCTCTTAGTGCGCTTGGTAATATTTCTATTTCTATGCATCTCCCCCGAAGCAAGGATTCTGATCTTCCTTTCCTGCAAATTTCTCGGAATTTGGGGTAATATGTACCTCGTTTGGCAACCGCAGAAGCGACACCTTGAAAATTGCTTCCCCTAGTTTCCCCAATTAGAACACGAGAGAGGGAGAGGCAGGTCCCATCCAAGGGCAACTGACGACCCTAGGTGACGAAAATTCACAAATCCTTGTAGCAATACATACTTATCTCTGGAAATAATAAAAGAGAATGTTGTGTTTCCGTTCGCTTTTGGGTGGAAAAAAATCCTCCTCCCCCAAAAAAACAACACCAACAACTGGAAAGTAAACAGAGGAATGACACAGTAATTGATACTGAGTAAAAAGAATTCAAAGTAAAATAATTATTCTTTTAAATTATTAAAATAGTTATTAAAATAATCTGAAAAAGTAAGCGCTCCGAAAGTTTTCACGACCCCATTATTGTTTGTTTTTGCCCTGTTAGGGATCATGACACATAATTTAAAAAGCTTATATTAAACAAATGTAAGATAATTTTGTGTTCTTTTAAACAGTGTGAATTTTCATTTAACATCCCGATTTTTTTTTTTAACATCCATTTTCTTGTTTAATAAACATAAAAAGCCTTGAATACACGTGCTTTTAATCTTAAAAGAACAATGCGTGATTTGTGTATTGTGTTAAATTCTTTTTTTAAAAAAACCAGAACTTTTCTAATATTGATAAAGAAAATAACAAACAAATGTGTTGTAAACCTTGAACTAAATCTAGTTTGCTTTAATTAAAAGTGCATCTTTTTATAATGAACAATGGTTTTAATGGAAATGATTTTGATTTAATAGCAAACGTAAAAATTAGTTCAAGGGTTGCGAATTTGGTATCCGTAATTCACATGGATGATATAACTTTTATTGTTCAATAGCGATTTAATAATTTTTTGATAAAATGCAATTGTTACGATTTTCTTAACAGTTATTTAATGGTAAACACTAGATAAATGTTTGAAGTTTGTAATTATTAAACATTCGTGAAGTAATGCAGAAAATAGTTGAAGGGAATCAACTTGCATAAAAAAAAACTTGAAATGCTGGGAAAAACAGTCAATATGAACATCCATTTTATTATGTGGAATTTTTCCATCAAACACTTTTCGAATATCAAACGATTTTTATTGAACCATGAATTTACAGCTTTTAGTTGATTTAAACGAGAAATAGCCTTGAATATCCAGCTTAGTCATCATTTTTGGTTGCTTTAAATTCGGTATCTCAGTAAATAATCTTGCGTAAGTGGTATAATGAAATGAGTTTTTATCGGAGATATAACCAAGAAATTTTAGCTTTTCAACTATAACCTGTTTATTAGGTTTTCATTGTTTGCTTGTGTTATTCATGTCTAATAGTTTTGGTTTAGTAACAAACATTTTCAAGGCTGAATACAAATTAACTTCTTTAATAATGATTGTAATCAAATTTTCAGGCATATTGTTTACTTTGTATTATTCATTAAAAATGTTTTAGGTGCAGTAAGTTAGTTTAACAATTATTCTTTCAAGTAGAACACATTCGACGTTGAATTCATTGCATTAAATAAAATCACAACTGAATTGCAAACGATATTCTCATAAAAAGAAAGAAATATTTTTATTAATTAATAAGATTGTTTTGGGAATAAGAAAGAGTATTTTAAGTATTAGTTTAAATTTCTTAGAACTGTATGTTTTAGTCAGAACTTATAAATAAACTGTTTTAAATATCCGGTGTGGAATCCATTTTTTGGAACAACATAATCACATTGTAGAATTTTATACAGCAAAAGATGATAAAAAATTCGGAAAAAAATTAACAAATTTTTGTTATCAGCAGTATACTTGAACATATACCACACTAATAAATAGAACATACTATTTTTACTAAAATAATTTTTAAAAAATTGTGTATTCTAAGTCTTGTTGTAAACTTCATGAAATCTGTATATACAAAAGAGAAAGTCACTCACTTACTCATCAACGCATCTCTCAATCCACTGGTATTAGAAACTTGCAATATGGCAGGTGGTTGTTTCTTGGGTAGTAGGTGCTCACTAAGAAAGGATTTTTCGAAATTTTAATAATTTAAAAATTACCTTAAATTTTAAAGTTTTTCAGCAATAACTTCGGAGCATATTATCGCACAAAAAACATTTTAACGTCATCTTAAAGTTCAAAAAATTAGCTTTTCATTCATACGAATTTCATTTCCATGCAACATTCTATTTAATTTTAATTAATTTTTGAATATGTCTTCAAACGCAATTTCCAACAATTTTTTTATTGTTATCGCTTGCTGAAAGGATTTTGTTTATAAAATATTTCATATAAAATTATCCAATAATTATAGTACGCGAACGAAGTTGCGGGTATCAGCAAGTGCTTTATAGGAATTTGGACCAGCATCATAACTTTAATTCTATTTAAAATTTGGGGCTTAAAATAGGCAAATAAAGTTGTAATGATGCAAATGTGGAAATCCTTTTTAAAAGAACGCGCTACGTGGTTATAGTTAAAGAACAAGTGCTAGACTTGGGTATCATCAGTTATGAATTTTAACAAAAGAGTTGACATACTGAAATTTGTCACATTAAGGCAAATGTATGCTTTTGCGCATTATGAAATAAAGTGCTTATTACAAGTGCTTATAAACTCTTTCTGGAATCACTTTTTTATCTTTGAACTTAAAATGACTTCAAACATCTGGCACGCATATTCAAGTTATTGTTTATAATATAAAAACTTTCTAATGATTTCAATGATACCAGCAATTACCTAACTTCAGTCTAATGAAATGAAATCTATTTTTATCTCAAAAACTATAACATGAAGTTTAAAAAAATGGTTACTATTCAATGCACAAGATATGTAGAAACAAATAGCTTCAAAATCATTAAAAGCACTGGTCGGAATACCTAAGACAAAGTCGTAAATGAACTCGCCAACCATGCATTTAAAAATGTGGATATTGGGTGATTCGAATTAATCGGTAATTCGAATTTCTTCTTTGGTCCATGGATTTCCTATCGTCTATAATTCAAATTTACATAGGCTATTTGGAATCCAAAACAAAAAATTGTTTTTATTTCTGAATAGTGTTAGTTAAATATCTCCTTACCTTGTGTCCCCTATGACAGTTCAGTCAACGAAGGGTTTGCAAAAAACATTAAATCATATAGTTTTGAAAATTGGTACTCATGTTCGTCAGGGGCTTCTGATGAACATACTAAAAGCTCCCGGTCCTGGGGGTGAGCTCACGGCGCCATCTTGGATTTCATCCCCCTTTTTTAGTTTTTCCTGAATATATCGAAAATTATTCAGTTTTACAATTACAATTGATTTAACAAATTAAAGAGCGTAAAATTCCCTACAAATACATACTTTTATTTTTCTTCCAGCTTTAATAGTTTCCCAGATAATGGGTCTCAAATGTTGCCGCCATCTTGAAATTCATCTCTCTTTTTTAGTTTTTCTTGAATATCTTGAAAACTATTCAATATTCAAATTACATGTGATTTAACAAATTAAATAGCGTGCAATTCTCTACAAATGGATGCTTGGATTTGTTTTCAAGCTTTAATAGTTTTTGAGAAAAATGGTCTCAAAGTGGATGAATTTGTAAAAAATCTTAGTTGAGAGTCCAGTCAACGAACGGTTTGAAAAAAAAAAAAAACATTGAATCGTATAGTTTTGAAAATGAGTACATTTGTTCGTGAGGGGCTTCTTATGACCATACTAAAAGTCCCCGCTCCTGGGGGGTAAGCCATCTTGTATTTCTCCACCCCCTTTTTAGTTTTTTCTGAATATCTCGAAAAGTATTCATTTTTCAAATTACAATTGATTTAACAAATTAAATAGCGTAAAATTCCCTACTAATATATACTTTTATTTTTCTTCTAGCTTTAATAGTTTCCCAGATAATGGGGCTCAAAGTTGCCGTCATCTTGAATTTCATCTCCCTTTTTTAGCTTATCTTGAATATCTCGAAATCTGTTCAATTTTCATATTACATGTAATCAGAAAATTAAAGAGCGTGAAATTCCCTACAAACTCAAGCTTTTATTTTTGCTTTAGCATTAATAGTTTCTGAGATAATGGGTCTTAAAATTTGCCGTCATCTTGGATTTTATCTCCCTTTTTTTTTTTCACTTTTTCTTGAATATCTCGAAAACAATTTGATTTTTAAATTACATGTAACGCAACAAATTAATGATCGCAAAATTCCCAACAAATGCATGCTTTTATTTTTTTCTAGCTTTAATAGTTTCTGAGATATTTCAGAAAAACTAAAAAAAGGTGGGATAAAATCCAAGATGGTAAGAAATTTTGAAATTCATTATCTCGGAAACTCTTAAAGCTGAACAAAAATAAAAGCATTCCGTTTGTAGGGAATTTTACGCTCTTTAATTTGCTGATTACATGTAATTTGAAAATTAAATATATTTCAAGATATAGAGAAACTAAAAAAGGGGGATGAAATCCAAGATGACGGCAACCTTTGAGACCCATTATCTGGGAAACTATTAAAGCTAGTAGAAAAATAAAAGTATTTATTTGTAGGAAATTTTATGCTCTTTAATTTGTTAAAATAATTGTAATTTGAAAATTGAATACTTTTCGATATATTCGGGATGGCGGCGCTAGCTCAACCCCCAGGACTGGGGACTTTTAGTATGTTTATCAGAAGCCCTCATGAACAAGTGTACCAATTTTCAAAACTATACGATTTAATAGTTTAGTTTAATAAAGTATACGATTTTAAGTTTTTTCAAACCCTTCATTGACTGGACTATCAACTAAGATTTTTTACAAATTCATCCACTTTGAGACAAATTATCTACAAAACTATTAAGGCTTGAAGAAAAATCAAAGCTTCCATTTGTAGGGAATGGTACGCTCTTTAATTTGTTAAATCACATTTTAATTTGAATATTGAATAGTTTTCGAGATATTCAAGAAAAACTAAAAAGTGGGATGAAATCCAAGATGGCGGCAACCTTTTGAGACCCTTTGTCTGGGAAACTATTACAGCCGTAAGAAAAATAAAAGTATGCATCTGTAGGGAATTTTACGCTCTTTAAGTTGTTAAATAAATTGTAATTGGAAAACTGAATAGTTATCGAAATATTCAGGAAAAACTAAGAGAGGTGGGATGAAATCCAAGATAGCGGCGCGAACTCACCCTAAGTCCGGGGACATTTAGTATGTTCATAATAGCCCCTCGCGAACATGTGTACCAATTTTCAAAACTATATAATTTAATTTTTTTCCCCCGCAGTTTGCACCTTCGTTGACTGGACTAGTAAGAGAATACATTTTTAAGGCTATTAATTCACACGAGAAGTTAACTGGTCTGCAATGTATTCAATCAAGAAAAGGAATACAAAAATTTCTCCTCTTTAAAGATACGGAACACGTTTTTTGTGAAATATACCATTTATTTTGAAGTTTTAATGTAGAAGTGTTGTACAATTAACAATGTCTCGGATTACTTAAATTATTCTCTTTCAGAATCTTGAAAGTAGATTTAAACCAAGGTTACTTGAGAATAGAAAGATTTCAGTACTTTTGAAACAGATGTACTTAATCATAAAAAATCAAATATAAAGAAAACATCAAGCGAATAAAACGAAACAATAACTGAAAGGTTAAGAATTATTAAATATTGCAGTAATTTAAGTGTTCTTGACATAAAAAATGTTCTAAGCGCTGTTGTGACGATATGATGTTTTGCATGGTTTGATATGATTAAATTCTGCAGTCGAACAATATTTTATCGTTTGGGAAAACAGCTGTTTTCCCTAAAAATAAAGCAAACAAACAAATATTTAAAAAAATATAAAGTAATAAAACGAAAATAGATTCTGAAACGTTGAGAATTGTAAATACTAGTGTATTTAGCATTAAAAAAAGAGATCAAATGCTTTAAACATAAATTATAAACACTTTTTGTGACGAAATGATGTCATGCTTAGTTTGATTTGAATTATTTCTGGAAATTCTGCAATCGAAGAATCCTGTATCGTTTGGGGAAAACTGCTGTTACCTCATTCGATTGTTTAAATCAATGATTATTCGATTTTTAAAGTCGTTCAGCGATTGTGACAAGGAAAGTTGATTTTAGAATAACGACTGATTCGCCTTTTCACAAAGGAAAAAATAGGGTTAATAAAATGGAAAATTATAATCAAGGAAATGGAATTAAATACACAGAATTCTGCTTTGTTCTAAAATTGATGCATTTTTAGTGTTGAATTCAGTATGAAGGAAAGATTTTATATTTTATTAAATGCAAATAATACGGATGCTGCTCGTAAATAATAATTAGAAGTTATCTATATGCGAAAAATCTGTTGTTTTCGTAGATTATTTTGCTATGAAATAAATCTTTAATTTTTTTTGTTATTTATGTTGTATTAAAACAAAGAATCAATTTCAGATGATAGATTTGTCTAGAGTTATTGCTTTATTTGGATTATTTCGAACATTAGATATTATTCCATATAATTAAAGAATGATTTTTGTATGTATGAAATAGTTCTTAACTTTTTGTCTTCTTCCTTTCTTTTTAAATTTTTATTTCTTAATCTTTGTTAATTTATTTAATATCGTTTCATATCTGCATTAGAATCATACATGTTTGTTACCATTAGTAGAGTAAATCTAATTTAAAAAGTGTTGGTGTTTTTCAAGCTAATTAATATATTTAATTAATTTACTTGAGTTATTTATTAGATTACTTTTTATTTTTTATAATTTAATTAGTAAATATGTAAACCAGTGGGCTTATGTCTAAAAAACACAGTACACCGTACGATATAGGTTTAAAATCTTCCCTTCAAATTTTATCATTTTTTGTTTTTTAAAATTCAGGATTGTTAGGTGGGACTTAAAAAGCTTTTTCGTACGATAATCGTTTTTTCTGTTTTTTATTATAACAGTCAAGCGCTGAATAATAACACATTCTTCTACTGAAAAAGTTTGGGCATAATGTAAACAAACACAGAGACTTAATACAGCGTCACGTGAGTCGACTCCATTAAACGGAGTCTTGTGAATGTTCGAGTAATTTATACGCTGGAGGAAAAAAAAGGACGGGACGTCACAAGATCCATAATTAAAACTCCACTATGCACTATATTTTTTCTTGAAGTACTATATTTATCATATGCCGCTCAACAGATGAATATCGAAGATATTTTTACAAAAGCAACTACCAATCGATATGTCGATGATGTAGATATTTTTGCTGAAACAACTACTTATCAGTATATGAAAAATATGCTTGAAGGAGGAACTATCTAAAGTTAAATCGATGATAGAAGTGTCACGTCGATACTGAAAATATAGAAGCAGAAGCATCTAAGCATCGATATTTATTTATTTATTTAAAGAAAAGCACACTACAGAGAAAACTCCGTTTACAGATTACAATCAACAACAAACATACAAAGAACACAAGCCACAAACAGTGAATCATAAAGGTATTAAAAATGCATTTTAAAAAAGTTTAATGCAGAGTGTGCGAAAGGTTCAAAGCACAAAACCATAATAATTATAAAAATGTAAACGCATAAATGATTTGAAACGAAAACACGAAATCACAAAAACATTAAAAGACACAAAAATTCCAAAAGTCCATGTCACATTAATATCAAAAACACAATTTAAAAAAAAATTAAAACATTAAATCAAAAAATCATTTTAAAAAAAAGCAAGGATTAAAAAGTTAAATATGTACAAGCACAAGACCCTAAAAAACGGAAATTGCACACTAGAGATAAAAACCACTTGCAGAGTAAAAAAAATGAATACAGACCCATGTAAAAACACCAAATAACGGTTGATTACATAAGAAAACAGAAAAGTAAAAAAGCATAAAAATTTAGTACAGTCAAAGTGTAAAAAAGCAAAGTAAAACAGATTGTGTATTTAAAAGTTGTATACAATTCGATTTAAAAATACCAGGAGACATATGATAAATATCAAGTTCATCGGAGAACCTGTTAAAAGTTCCATAAAATTTATGCAAGGAGAATCTGTTAACCTAATTAAATCTCGAATATACATTTGGAAAAGAACTTTGGTTCCTTAAAGATCTTGCAGCGAAATCCATAGAGCTCAGTATATCCCTACAATCGATCGAACCTTTAATAACTTTATAAAAAAAAGCGAGCGCAAAAAACATCACATCTGGAACATAAACTAGGCATATTAAAGATATTAAGTAGACGTGAAGAAGATGCATCCTGTAAGTAAAACCCATTTTTCTGGTAAAGTAAATATCGCAAGAAGTTAGTTTAAATTCGCTCAATAATTTCAATTTTATTACGGTAATTGGGATCCCAGATAATACTACAATATTCCAGTTTGGATCGGACATCAGTGTAGTAAAATACCTTCAAGGCAAGTTCACTGGAAAATTTCCTAGTTTTCCGCTTAAGAATTCCAAGCCTACAATATTTCTGAGACCATGGAATCAATGTGTCAAAGATGATACCAAGATCCGTGACTGAATTTGAGCGTGATGAAACAAGATTGTTAATTTTATATACATGATTCAAAGGTTGAGCTTCTCGAGTGTAACTGAGAATACTATATTTTTCAATGTTCAGGTGTAATCTGTCGTCTGTGCACCACTTAAAAAGACAATCAAGATCTCTTTGTAAAAGAACAGCATCTGAATTGGAACGTATTGAATTAAACAATTTCAAGTCGTCAGCAAATAAAAGACACTCGGAGTACTTAAAAACACAAGGCCATTAATGAATAAAATAAAAGGCAGAGGTTCAAGATTAGAACCCTGTGGGACACCGAAAGTACTTGTAAACTCATGAGAAACAGCATTATTAAAATAAACATAGAGTGTCAGATTACATAAATAAGAATGAAGCCAATCAATCAGGATTGCGTGAAAACCAATAACATGTAACTTATTTAAAAGAATGCCAAAATCGGTAGAGTCAAAGGCCTTAGAAAAGTCTGTGTAATAACATAAAGTTGAGAGCCAGATTCAAATGAAGAAATAATCTTATTTGTCAAGTAGAATAAATTAGTGGCTATTGATCGCTTTGGTATGAATCCGTGTTGAGACGAAGAAATTAAGTTTTTAACTTGGTGGAAAAAGCCTTTTATGGATTATACTTTCAAAAATCTTAGACATAGGACTTAAAATAGCAATGGGTCTATAATTTTTACAATCCTGTGCATCACCTTTTTTAAAAAAACAGGAATAATCCTTTTTTGCTTCCAGACATGAGGAAGATATGAAAGACATTTTTTCAATACATGAAATGGATCCTAATAAAAATGAAATCATCGCATACTTAACAAATAAGAAAAAGAAAATATCTTAAATAATTTGAAAATAATTGGCAAAATAGGGCCATCCTCTTGACAATGCACATGCTATAATTATCTTTGCAAATATGGCGCTGTTTTGTTTGTGTATTTTGAAAGCATAGTGAAAAAAATCGAGTATAAAATTTATATGCAGTAGTAATAGTTGTGAATCTTCTCGAAGATGATTTTATCAGAAATGTAATACAGATCGGCAATTTTGGTGTAAACCAAGTTTGTTTTTCGAACTCAGAGAGGTATAAAACGTTAAGATTTATCAAAATCTCGAGGTTGAATTTTTTGACGACGTAATACTGTATGTATATTTCGTGTACGAGAAAATAAAAAAGGTAAAAATGGTAGCGATTTAAACCTGTATTACTGCGCACTAAAAACTTAACTCAAAATTTCGATAGAAATAGAATTAACATACAGTATACAACTCTGATTATTCAAAGCCCAATTATCCAAATCAATTTTTGGTGGAGGAAAAGGTCAAAATTGAGAAATTATTCCTCCGACTGCATAATTTTTTTGAATTACTATTTAGATGCAACGTTTTAAAACATGTTCAAATACCGTTGAATCAAACTTATTGTTATTTACATGCAGGGCTTTATTAGTACAATATGATTCAACATTTTAAAAGTACTAATTAAACCTATTAGCTTGCGAAAAGCGAAGTATGCAACCAGTGACGAATCCAGGGACGGGGGGGGCTATCGGGTTGCTCCCCCCCCAGAGTTAAGTCAGAATTCTTGATTTTATTTAAAATTACTATAACTGTTTGTTCTTAATTTCTATTTAAAAAATAATAATAATAACGTGACAGTATTGCTTTCTGGCTTGAAAAGATCGAAAATTTTCCTAATTTCCTAGTCATTCCACTTGTCTTCGACCGCGTCATCGCTACAAGTACATCTTTTGGCTAATTATTTCATTGTATTTAATAAATTATCGAAAGTATTGTATTGTTTTTTTATAATTTTTATTGTCATGCGAGTCAAGACTGTAAAGTTACAGTGTTTTGGTTTACATAAGCCATGAGGTTTGACATTCGTCACGGCGATACAAAATTTTTTTGCCCTCCCCCCCCCCCCCCCCCCGACCCAAATCCTGGATTCGCTACTGGATGCAGCAGAAAACAGTTAAACTTCCAGCCCGCGGAAATCGCGGGATATGCAGTCGGAGGGTTAATAGTGGAAGCACGGCCAGACTTTCATGCGTAATTTAATTTATGGTTTCTTTGTATGCAGATCTTAAAATATTTACAATTTCTAGTACCATATGTTTGTCAAACTTAATTTCATGTATTAAAACTAAGTTTTTCTATGCATGACGTCTTTTTTTTTTTTTTACTCAATTTCTGAGCTTTATACAATCATTCGAATATCCACATGTCCGAATCGGTCCAATCCCCGTTTATTTCGGATGCACTGTAATACCACAAAAAAAATAAATAAACTTAAGGTTTATAAGTTAACAATATCAAAAATCTTTCATTTAGTTTGTCAGCTAAATGTATTAAAATAGTTTCTTACAATTGTAGAGAACCTCCTACATATCAAAGCTTTTCCCCCTATCTTTTTAATTCTCCTAATCTCTGACTTTCACCTTCCTACCCAGGTAATAACACATTCTTTCAAATGAAAAGCCTACCGAACCCAACTTTTGGCAGGAGAAATTCTATTTTCAGTGAGTATTTCATTCCTTTTTTGTATTTTATTTCATTCTCTGCAGTAGTATCCTACAGGAACTTCCTGTACGTACAGGAAACAGCCTCGCTGCGTGTCAGGATGTAGGCTATATATGGAATAACGACGTAGTCTTTTGTGTTTATGCTTCTGTGGAAGAGGCCTTCTGGTAAAAGCTCTACAATTCCAAAACTTTTTTTTATTCTGTTGAAAGGGCCCTACCCGCGCGGGCCATGTGTTTTCTTTTTGGGGGGGGGAACCAGAAGTTGGGTCCCGGATAATGAGACAGACGGGTTGGTCCGTGACTTGTCAAGAACGTGAGATGAAAGCCCAAAAGCTAACGCTCTCGTGTTGCCATCTGCTGCTGAAATAATTTCGTTTGGAACGGATGCAGATGAGATTAAATTAGATATTCTAAACGCATGCAGACTTTTTTTCATTTAATAGATTTGCATGAGAGAATATTTACGTTGGGAATGCAGGTGGTCCTGTTGTTTGAGTTTTATCTCATAATCAGTTCATTATTTTAAAAAAATGAGTTCAAACGAAAATGGATGGCAAAATAGATGCGAATAACGTACGTTCCAAGCGAATATATATTAAAAAGAGAACGATTTGCGAATAAAAATAGGAAATCCAGTATGATGTGGGTTTTAAAAATTGATCAAAATTCACAGTCGTGAGATTTTGAAAATCTTATGATTATATTCATTAACTCTTAACACGTTCATTGAAATTTGCATTATTCAAATGTGACCCACCCTAGTGTTAACGAGTTAAAAACGACTAAATCTACTTTTTCTGTACTTTAGTGAGTGATTCCAACTCTGCATATTCACATTTTCTTAGAAATAAATGGGTAAAATATTCTTAAGATTGCAAATATTTGATTACCTGTCATGAAGTACAACTTATCCACTTTAAAAGATGATTTCTCATAGCTGAAGTTGAAATCAAAATAATTGGCCGCTTGCAGTGTTAAAAATATTTTATGCAGATGTTTCAGCGATGAATGTAAAATCTACCAATAAACTTATCTTTGAAAATCAGTTCTGTATAGAATAAAAGTTAATAGGTAAAAGCAAATTAAGAAAAGGTTCATTTTTTCATCAAATGGGTTTTTATGACAGAATGTTTTTGTAGAATATAAAACTTAAATGGATGCAGTCGTACTAACATTTAAGCTGATCGTCAGTTAATTGTTAAGAAAGGAAAGAAAAAAAAAATAGCTTACAAAATATATAAAAAAGAATATTTTTAAGGAGTGTGCAAGAATATATAGATTTCAAGAATTTAATCAAGTACAAAATGGTGTTTTTGAAGGCTTATATATTGAGATATGCGAAATGCAAATATTCGAACTGATGAATTGTTTTTTCAAAGCAGACGAAAAATTTTGAGTCTACTAATAACTTTTTTTACAATTTATTGTTAAAATTCATCTCTGAATTCAAACTTTAAAAATAATTCCTAAAATAAATTACGTTTCTTTCAATGGGATCAGTATTTTTAGAACTAAAAAAATCATTTTTTAATTAATAAATTAAACGCAGAAAATTGTTTCAACTAAGTGAGTGGAAATTTTTTTGACAGTTTAATTTGCATTTATGAACCATTGCAAAACTAGATCTATTCTTTCTCTTCGGAATTCTTGTATTTTAAGTAAAATTTCAGTATAAATGTAATATTAATTAAGCAATAAAAATATTCGACAGTTTTTAGAATTGTATTTCAAGGACGCAATGTATTACATAAAGGAAAGAAAATAAAGGTCTGACGAATTGTGGTAGTTATTTTTTCGTAGACCTTACATTCAAAGATAATGGAATTTGTTTGAACGAGTTAGTTTTTTAGTGAAATCTGCTTATTCCGCTCGATCGAGCTCGTATCTTATTTATTTTTAACAAAACGTTTTGGCAGTTGATCGTAATCCGCATGCATTCATAGAATGTTAGCTTTTACAGGGGAAAAGTAAATTTTTGAAACCAATACAGAGCTTAAACCATGATAAATAGCTTCATGAATCAATATTCCAACGATGATACATTTTCAAGTAAAAGAGCAACCAAGCCTTTTTTTTAAACATAGTTTTAACTTCTTCGTGGTGTGTTATAATATGAGTACGTTATTAAAATGGTCGTTGCGTGTATGATTATCATTATATTTTTATTTAAAAGGTTTTTTTTATAAAAAGCAAACTTAAAGCTGAAGCTGTAATTCTTCATTTTTTTCTGATTTTTTTTTGAGCATAGGCTATTTTAATTTATATATTTCTTTAAAATCTAATTGAGATGCTTTAAAAATACTGAAATCTTAATTCGTAATACATTAATTAAGATTTATTTTGACCCAATAAGTGATAATGAAATATAAAAAATGCTCAATTCTAAATCTTAATGCATTAATTGAGATTTATTCTGATTTAATAGATAAAGTGGTATGCAGCAAAACTTTCTGAGTTTAAAATTCGCTGCGAAAATTTTTTTCACGACTTTCGTGAAAATAAAAGTTTTCTACGATGAAATTTATAATAGAAAATAAAAGACAACTTTTCTGGAAGTGAAATTAACGCAAGGGAAAGAGTATATTTTTTGTAACAATAGCGTAATGATATATATAATTCCTTATTAAAAACGCCACAAATTTGAAACAAAATTTTATCATGATCGTTAAAATGGAGATTTTATGAAAAAATTACTAAATACTTGAACCCATTTATTTATTTATTATTATTTTTTTAGTTTTACACATTTTTAATGCGTTAGCATGTTGACAGTGTGACAGTTTTAGCCTGTTGGTTTATGAATATCGTTTTATCGTCTGATTTTCAATCTTTCGATCCAGCAGTCAGACACAATCCCATTTTTTTAAAAAAATTCTTAAGCAACTGTGACGGATATAGAGTACGGAGTTCCACTTGATTCTTGCAATCTTACACCGCCGCATCATAATTGAGCTGAATTTAGATTAAAATTTTTACAGATAATCTGATTTAGTAAGAAATATTTTTAATTTAATTTATTGCTTTGAGAGAATTTTTTCATTCTTTAAAGTTTTGTAACGATTTAAAAATGGCCTGAGAAACACAGAGGCAATTGTTAAGATACAGAAAATACGAATGAAAAAATTTATGTGAATTTTATGAAAATGGCGAAAGATCCATGTCACGCAACCAAACAACTGTTTTAAGGTGTAATTTGAAGTGGAATTTTCAAGAAAGAAGGTGCAAACTATGAATTTTCAAAATAACAATGTCATGTATAACATAGCACGTTTTACTTAGTCATTTAACTACGTAATTTAGTTTCAGAAATCTCTCACGGAAAATCTCTCATCAAAAATCAAACGCTGACATGGCAAACTCTCCTGTTCTTACCAAAGTTAAAGCAAAATGAAATTAAAACGACATTTTTTATTCGAAAGGATTGGGAATGTTCACACGATTTTCACATACACTTCTTACCAGTGGTGAATACAGGATTTGGGTCGGGGGGGAGGTCATAAAAATTTTGTATCGCCGTGACAAATGTCAAACCTTATGGCTTTTGTAAACCAAAACACTTTAACTTTACAGACTTTCCTCACCTGACAATAAGAATCATAAAGAACAATTCAATACTTTCGATAATTTAATAAAAAATACAAGAAATAACTAGCCAAAAAATGTCTTCAACCGCGTTAACGCTACAAGTACAAGTGGAATGACTAGAAAAATAGGAAAATTTTCGAATCTGTCAAGCCAGAAAGCAATGTTGTCACTTTTATATTATTTTTTAAAGAGAAATTAAGAACAAACAGTTGCAGTGATTTTAAATAAAATAAAGAATTCTGACTTAGCTCTGGGGAGGGGGGCTGCAGCCCCATAGCCGCCTTTGGATTCGCCACTGCTTCTTACACAATATTGTAGGTACAGGCTGTGTTTGTGGGCAAGAAGAAAGTCCAGCAGAGTATTTGAGTAAAAGTATAATCATTCATTGCAAAATATAGTATATATTTAATGAAATTTATACTGAAAAAGAAATTACATGAATAAATTACAAGCATGAGATCACCATTGCTCGTGACGACAACTCAGAATGACACAGGTGTTTTTATATGAGTCTAGCACATGACGTCATTTGTTTATTTGATTTCTTTTTTTTTTCTTCTTCTGCCAACAAATTTTAAGCGTTCTGTGCTTAGCTTCGTCGTATTGTGAAGGGAATCGAATATGCATTTTGGGCCTTTTCTTCTATACCGATTGGGTCCGAAATTTGACATATCTTCGATTTTGGTATGTAGGTCACGTGCTAAAATTCACTTATCCAGCTTGAGTTATCACCTTGATGCACACACGAATAAACAGACCAACAGACAGTCAACAAGTTGGCGATTGGGTCCAAAATTTAATGCAAACCTATTATTCTAATGATAACAGTGTGTGCCAAATTTCATGCAGCTTACTCGTAGGGTTTTTGAATGATGGTATTCACCTGCACAGATGGACAAGTAGATAGACTTTCCATTGACAGATTTCGTCCAAAATTTGATCCGGATCTATAATTTTGATATAAAGACCGGATGCGAAATTTGATCTGTCAACCATTTTCCTTTTTTAAGTTTTTGTATTTTGAGACATTCAGACATAATTTCAAAAATGATTTTTATTGAGTCCATAGTGGTCTAAGGGGGTGTCGGGAAAGGGAAAAAAATTATGGCTCTTTTCGTGGTAAAGTTAAACGCTTCAGCTCCGCAACCGAATAACACAGAGAGTCGGTTTTAGTTTGATTTAACAGAGAAAGGTGGGCATTGAGGATTTCAAAAAGAATTTTAGAATTTGCAATTACGGTTTAGTCACAGTCGAGTTGCAAAGTTGGTGAAAATCACGAAGGATTTTGATGACGTCATAGCGACCGATGCGCGCGCACGCAGTGACCAACCTAGCTTTCCGCGCTTTCTCATACCTAACTGTCTGGCGGCCTCAGTCGCTTGTGAGCGGTATGTTAACTGTATTTTCCGAATTTTGTTTCGTAGAAATTTCTAGAAACTGCCAAAATGAGTCAGCGAAGTGATTTGTTGAAGCGGAGACGAAATCGAGCCGCTGCTCAACGCAAAATAAGTGAGGAAGAGAAGAACGAGCAAAGAAGTTGCGAAAAGAACGAGCAAAACGATATTATGAGAAGAATAAACAAAAGAAGAATTTCATCACAAATTATTTTCAAATAAACGAAGGAGACTCTACATCAGGAGTAAACCAGGGAGCATCGATAGCGTTCTCTACATCGCCAGCATTCGCAACATCTGCAACATTCTCTTCATCGCCGGCGTTCGCTACATCTGCAACGTCACAGTCGAGTAATGTAAGTAAGTTTACGCCCCTCAATCCCGCCCCCGTTGATTTTTTTTCGGACTCGGGAGATTCATACTCGATATTTCCTGCAATCTAAAACATTAAGGTTCAGTCGGCTCTTCTGGGTATTGAATGAATGATTCCTCGATATTCATCAATGAATGAATCCTCGATATTCATCAATGAATGAATTCTCGATATTCATCAATGAATGAATGCTCGATATTCATCAATGAATGAATGCTCGATATTCATCAATGAATGTATCCTAGATATTCATCAATGAATGAATCCTCGATAATCATCAAAGAATGAATCCTCGATATTCATCAATGGATGAATCCTAGATATTCATCAATGGATGAATCCTAGATATTCATCAATGAATGAATCCTCGATATTCATCAAAGAATGAATCCTCGATATTCATCAATGAATGAATCCGATTCATCAATGAATGAATCCTCTATATTCATCAATGAATGAATTCTGACATTCATCAATGAATGAATTCTGGATATTCATCAATGAATGAATCTTCGATCATTCATCAATGAATGAATTCTCGATATTCATCAATGAATGAATCCTCGATAGTCATCAATGAATGAATTCTCGATATTCATCAGTGAATGAATTGTCGATATTCATCAGTGAATGAATCCTCGACATTCATCAATGAATGAATTCTAGATATTCATCAATGAATGAATCCTAGATATTCATCAATGAATGAATCCTCGATATCATCTCGATGTCGAATTTTTTGACGGTTGCAATACTTTCTCTTCGTACACAAGAAGGTGAAAGTATTAACAGCTCATTGTTGAATAAATGATTATTATCGAAAATTTAAAAACTCCAACGAAGTAAAAAAAATCATAAATTAAAAAAATTAAAAATAAATAACTCATAAGTAAAATATAGCAGTTTTACTAGCAATAGTTACTACACAACAGTTTTTACTGGCCATATAAAATAAACATTTGTAGGATAGTTAAAATGATTAGCAAAGCCAGAGGACCAGTCCCTCATCCCCAATCAATGGACCGATTTCAATAATTTTTGTTTCATATGCAAGTTTATGACGTCTAGACATGTCATCAATGGTTGCCTGCAACTCCTCTCCATTTTCAAAAGAAATCGAAAAATGCATTTCCATGGTACATTCTCTATGAGAGAAAACATGAGACAGTCCCCCAGCACCAACCACTGGACCGATTTTGACAATTTGTATTTCATATGAAAGCTTATGACCTCTAGATATGCCAGCAGTGGTCTCCTGTCTCCCACCAGCTACCATTTTCGAGATATATCACAAAATAAAACTTTGGCGGAGTCCCTCAGCCTCTACAACCGCCAATTCGCCAATTTATTTCGCCAAGTTTCAAGCATTGCAACAGGCTCTTAATATTACAGGGCGAACAGCTGGTCGCCGAAGGCGGCTGGTACCCCTATAAATGACGTTTATATTGGTATGTTTCTTACTTAAAGTTTTTATAGTAAATGATAACTTTTTACTTTACACAATGAGTATAATACTTCAAACGCACTGAATAGAATTTAATTTTGACGTATACATTTGTC
>BGPR01000734.1:273766-287786 GCA_013235015.1 Araneus ventricosus | reverse complement strand
TTTTGTATGTGGAATTTGCACACACATTTTATGTTTAACGGTTCTTAATTGCCAAACGAAATTATTTCTTCCATTTGCAATAAGAATTAAGTTAATAAATGCATTTTAAATGATACAAAACATGAAATTTCTAGTTGATATAAGAAGACACATTTTTCATCCCTTTTTGTGTGCTATCGGTTTCGAAAACAGTACTGAGCTTTCACAAGGCACTTTTATTGTAAGAATAGCACTTTACGAAAATAGTGTTAATAAATCAGTTTTTATCGGATGTAAGGTCAGAGGAAAAGATAACATCGGCTTTCGTAAAACCTGCATTTAAACCACACTCGTTCGTGATTATTTTACGTTATTCCTGCGCCATTTCGTAATTTAAGAAAAGAACAATCGGAAAAAAAAGAACATTCCGTGAAATAAGTCGTAGCATAAGCGTTTAAAGAACATGCTACAGGAAATCAAATTATATATGTAGAAGCTGTTCGAAGTCCAATTTTTCGTAGAAAGGCATGTAATAAAACGTGCAAGACTTATTATACGAAATGGAGATGTTCTAAAAATCCTTGACACACTTCAAAACTTAATAAGATGATAAGGTAGAAATTAAATATTTCGAAATTCTGTTTTTTGATTAGGTTCTGTGCAGATTCTCGATACATTTTAAATACGCACTATGCATCGTACTAGTATATCAAGAAAAAGTGAGTAAAAATAGATTTAGCAGATTAATTATTAATTTTTTTCCAAACCGGGGCAAAAAGTGACAGTAATCTATGACAGCAATTCCCTATCTTCCTGCACCCCTTGATGAGGCTTTTTATTTTTGAGCACCCTCTATACCATACCCTCCTCCCCCAATCAACCCATCCCCCCCGCGAAAAGAAATTTTTTGTTAATAATGTTAAGGGTTTAGGTTAGCTTAGGAGTCAAATGATAACATTAATAACATTCGTAAGATTTATTTTTGGTTTTCGATATTATACCATTTTTTTGTAATAGTAATTCTACATCCTAACAGGGCCGAGGTGGCTTAGTAGTAAGGTGTCGACATCAGGATTGGAGGACCAGGTTCGAAACCCGATTCCACTGAAGATCCGCCGTGTATTGGGCCCGTTGCACGCTAAATCATGCGTAGGGGTCAAATGTCCCCCGCTGGTCTGGTGTGGAAGTTTGGAGAGGGGGTGCCGACTCAGATGTCGTCCTCGTCATCTGACCACGGTTCAAAATTATGAGGTCCGTCCCAAAATAGTCTTCGTGTTTCTTTAAAACGAGGCGTTAATATAACTAAACTAAACATCTAACAAAAGAAAACAACGTTGAAATTATTTCGTAGTAACTTATAATGAAAGCTAACAATTATCCATTGCGTGATAATGAACTATTCAAATGGAAGACAATGTCAGTGCGATCCTTGAGCTATTCATTGACTATTTAATGATATTCAAAGCTTCATAAGTCCTTAGTTTCAGCGCAGAAAAGTTGAACGTTTTTTGTTTAAAATGTGTGTGAATAAGTTAAAAATATTTTAGTAAATATGGCTAATAGGACCCAGGAGGAGTATGTATAAAAATTTAGACTTCGTAATATTTTAAGCAGTGTATTTATTGACTCCAACAACACAAAATATATAATCCTTAAGTCATTTAAAGCATTTTTCCAGCTGGAAGTATGTGGCTGTCTATTATTCTAATGATTCAGAAACACTTCTGAATCATTAGAATCGCTATTGAGCCACGATTAGAATGGACACCCTGTGTATAGTCCCCCCTGCTATTTTAGTAGAGTGGCCAGCCAGCTTGTTTACTGGGTCAGCTTTCATACAGGACAAGCCCACCAGCCCTCTTGCTGTTTACATTCACGTCTCGCTTTGAAACAACGCGTGGGAATTTGAATAGTGGTCGGATGACACCTGAAGTGGTACATCCCTCTCCAAACTTCCACGCCACATCAGCGGGAGGACGGTTGTCCCAGGCCGTCAGATTTAATTTTCACCAAGTCCGCATACACAGCGGATATTTGGTGAGACCCGGTTTCGAACCTGGAACTCGCTGACCCCGAGATTTATCGCCATGGCCCATCGATCCTCTTGCCGAGTAGTGACCGGGGACGAGGGGTATAGGTGCCCCGGGCGCCAGTCGAAGGGGGCGCCGTAGGAACAAAACATTAGTTCGTGTATGCCACTTTTTAAAGTCCAATGTGATGAAGGAGCAAAAAAATACATGCATAGGGCGCTGTTTACCCTTACTAAACCGATGATTACGCCTTCGGGGGAGAAATAATCATATTAAGCCCCGGGCGACACCTACTTTCGCTACGCCACTGTCCTCTAGCTGAGTAAATTATGTGTCATATACAAATGTGAATTGTCATGTGTAAAACTGTGAATTGGTGAATGCCATTTACGAATTTTGATTACGGATTTACACTACGTAGAGCTTCTGCTAAAGGGGAGTTGGAACCCTAAGTCCGTTAACCCTAACCGTAACCCTGTTACTTCGATGTACCTTTTCTCAAAATCTGTTATAGATTCACGTTTGAAATTTTTTATAAAAGTCAAGTACATCTTTCTCATCATACTGAAATGATTTTTTAAAAAATTCAAAAATTTATTTATTAAAAATTTTTTGTGTCAAAACAAAAAAATGTTACATCGGCCACTTCGAAGCACCTTTTCTCAAAATCTGTTATAGATCCGTGTTCGAAATTTTTTTATAGAAGTAGAGTACACCTTTCTCATTATACTGACATAAGCTTTTGGTTAATTTTTAATTTTTTATAAATTTACAAAATATTTAATTAGACATAGTGAAATGTTACCCTATTTTGACACAAAACAAATTGTAAAAAATAAAGTTTTTAGTTTTTTAAAAAAAAACTCATTTCGGTTTAATGAGAAAGATGCACTTTACTTGTATAAAAAATTTCAAACATGAATCTATAACAGATTTTGAGAAAAGATACATCGAAGTAACAAAGTTAGGGTTAACGGACTTACGGTTCCAACCCCCTTAAGATGAACTGTCTGTAAGAATGTTAATTTTGACTCCGTACTCTAAGGCCCAATCCGCCCGAAAATGTGTAAGTCTTCTTGGGTTCAAGTCCATCGCATATTTTTCTTAGATTTGAATGCCGATACAAGGGCTGTTTGGGTATACAGACGTTCCAAATAGCCCCTGTCTCGGCTGCACGACTACGAAACACTTTTCGTGCTTGCCAAACATGTATTTTTAATGGAAATTTTTACGAGCAGCAATTTTCAATCTCGACTCATACAGAGGTTGGCCTAACATTTCCCAGAATGCCCTTTGGAAAGACCCCGATCATAAAACCGTCATGGCTCCCAACTACAATAATGACACAATTTTCCCTTCACATAATCTAGGCATGAATAGCATGTTATTCTGTAGAATGAATAGCTGTTTTCCTGGAATAAAACATTCCAACCCCCCCCCCCCCTCATCCATCCTGTTTCACAAATCGTTAGCGCAAACTCCCGTCCCTCCCCACCCCTACATTTCAGGTGGGCCAGGCCCCACCTGGTGCCAGAGAGCGTTTTCAAGGTCGTGTCTCTTTCTCTCTCTCTCCGCAATCGATTTGCTCGCAAACGATAAAATGAAACAAACTGCCCCCGCAAACGTAGCGAAAATCGAACGCCCTAGCAACAGGGGTTTCTTCCGAGGGAGGGTCGATACGGACTGCGCCCCGGTGTGGGCGGCGAGATGTCGATTTTCTGCAGAGCCCTCTATAGGGGCGCACTGTGCGCAGTGACGTCAGAGGGCTTTTTTTAGCCCACTTTCGTAATGACGAAGGGGTAGAAAGAATACTACATTGTTTGGGCTTCCTTTATTTGTTTATTTTTTCCACTTACGATCGGATATCATTGAGAAAACTGTTTAAGTCAAGTTAGGATTAAATTCGCGTGTGTGGGCGGACGAACCAAGACAGATGGAAATCCCCATATTGAAAAGTTGAGCCAGTATTATGCAATACTGTAGATATGTGTCGAATCCGGATTATCGATTTACTCGTTTTTGTGACCTTTACGGAGCCTGATATCTATTGTTTATGTTACGGTTCAAGTAAAATAACTGGTTACTATATATATTGATACTAAGCACGGTTAATATTCATAATAACCGATTGATCGCATTAACCTTAACATTTATATTGCGAAATGAACCGCTTACTTAATGAATTTCTTATAATCTTTATTTATTAAATAAAAAATTATACATTTGTTGAGTAATTTTTAATTTTTCTTAGACGCCGTAAGAATGGGGAATCCAGGGGATGCTATGGGCTGCAGCCCCTTCACGGAGCTAAACCAAAATTCCTGATTTTATTTAAAATCACTACAACTGTTAATTCGTAATCTCCCTTTTTTTTTAAAAGCAACAAAAGACAGTGACAATATTTCTTCCTGGCTTGTCAGGCTCGAAACTTTTACTACTTTTGTAGTCATTCCCCTCGTACTTGTAGATTGAAGCAGTCGAAAAAAATTTTGGCTCGTTATTTTATTATGTTTTTTTATTAAATTAAGAAAGTATTGTGGTGCTCTTTATGATTCTTACTGCCATGTGTGTCAAGTCTGTAAAGTGAAAGTGTTTTGGTTTACATAAGCCATGAGGCTTGACATTCATCAGGACAATACAAAAATTTTATGACCTCGCCCCCCCCTCCGACCCAAATCCTGGATTCGCCACTGCCCCGTAATAATGCATCGGTATCAGATTTTAAGATGTATACAAAAGGATCTGGAATGTTCCCACCTGGACTTTCTCGTGTGGCAACAGCTTCGTCCTGCATGCGCTGTCTACCTTGCTCATGCGTTGTGGAAGCATATTTACGGATCCTACTGTGGTTTGGATTGAGGTCGCTTTTCATTGGCTCTCAGCGTGACGTGACTTCGCTTGCTTCTGAATGATGTCATAGGAGCGCGCTTAGTTTGGATTTCGATTTTTGTCTTAGCTATTGTATCATGGAAAAACCAAATTTTTTTATTACGATTATTTGGATATTTCTAAAGGGAATGATGGATTCAAGATAAAGATAATTTTGGTTCCTCCATGATACAATAGCTCAGACAAAAATCGAAATCCAAACTAAGCGCGCTCCTATGACATCATTCAGAAGCAAGCGAAGTCACGTCACGCTGAGAGCCAATGAAAAGCGACCTCAATCCAAACCACAGTAGGATCCGTAAATATGCGTTGTGGAGAGCTTATTGATATAAAGGCACAGGCATCATCTGTTATCTCTCTCTTGCTTTGATTTATGTTCCTGTTGTCGACATGTTAATTCAATTATCATTTACTTTACTTTTATCTTGTTAAGTTTATTAAAGTTATAATTGTTATCATGAGTTAGCTTCTTCAGTGTTGCGTGATGTTTCCTTACACCAGCACGAGCCAGTTCACACATGCATACCAGTCAACGGTGGTTTGTACCTTCCAAGTTACCTTACCTAATGAGATGCAGTAGCTACTCTCTTTGTTGTAGTCAGTAACTAGAATAACTTAAAGTAAATTCGGGCCCTGGTGCTGTAGACCGTATTGATAACCTAGTTAGCCTATTGACCAACGCATCGATCCAAATTGGCAACATTTACATTTGGTTTGCTAAACTCGTATATAGGGTCTCCTCAACTTACGGATCCGTTCGCATAAAAACCAATCCCACTATAGGCGCCTATGGGAATATCTTTCACCACGCCAAGTTGATCATTGTGCCTGCTAGGGTTTCCCTGTTTACTTTGATTGGCGCGAAACTGAGTTTTTTCTTCATCGTATTTTGAAAACCTTTCATCTTTATTTACAATTAACACTAATAACAAACTATTTTCAACTTTAAGACACTCAAGAAGGAATTCATTCTACTTTAAGTCACACACATACACACAAAAAAACCCCCTACAAAGTAGAAATGTTTACATTCTTATAACAGATTGTATCTCTCGGTCGTCGTCGAATTAGAAAAACTTTACAAAGCATTTCTCGCCAAAAAAGCGAAATATCGCCAAATATTGGCATCGAAAACACTCCCCATAGGCGTCTACAGTGGGATTGGTTTTTATGCGATCCGTTCCTATTATTGTTAAAACGTAGAAGTTCATCAAAATCTCGATGTTCATCGAATACTTGTTCATTATATACATATAAGAAAAAGCATAATTCGTTAAATTATTCCTACAGTTTTCATAGTAATACCATACTTAATACAGTGGAACCTCGCGAATCGGAAGTAATTGGGGCTGATTTCTGTTCGGATTACGGGAAATTCTGATTATCCGGAAAATTCGGTAAAATACTCTTGATATACCAAATGCGGCATTATATTTGGGTACTCTGTGAAATGCGTACGGAAAGACATTCGCATCGTCAAGGAGGTTTAGTTCCTTACGTCAAAAAGAAAACCGATTTTGTTTCTACTAATTAAGGTGCCGTATTCACTCTTAAACTCTAATTCAAATGATTCTTTTAAGTTATAAATAATCATTATCTTTGTTTCCGATTTCTAATTGTTGTTTTCCTTCATTTTTACTTTCTCGTATCCGAAGTATACAAAAAGAAAGTATTGTAATCGTCAAAAAATTCTAACTCTGGATTTTGACGAATCTCCACGTTTTAGACCTCTCTGAGTCCGAAAAACACAATTTTGGAATTATGTCTGTTTGTGAACACGATAACTCGAAAACTATTACAGCTACAGGGACGAAATTTGGTATTATAACCGGTGTAATACGTTATTCAATTCTTCTTTTTCGTCGCATCGAACACCACTATCAGCCCCGAATCATGGAGCTACAACTGCATGAAACAATCTAACTAAAGGAAACATTCTACCCTTTCACTGCACTCAGATTTGACAACTCCCCTTGTAAATTTCTATTATAATACTCGGATTGTAATCCTCACTGTGTTTTTATTTTATTCTTCTTTGTTCATGTATAATTATGTTCCCTTTCAAGTGTATTTATATCCTAATGTTGTAATTTTTTTTTTTTGCTTTTCAATGAAGTTTCACACATACTCGTCCAACCGACAGGGTGCCGTTTAGGCGCCGAGTTCGGGGGTATGCTGTGGTGTTATGTAGGTTTCTATCAAATTTTGGACAAAATCCATCTACAGGAAGTCTGTCTGTCCACGTTCATTTGAACACTATAACTCAAAAACTTGAATAACTAGATGGATAAAATTTGGTACACAGTTTTATCATCTTGAATGTAGGTCCGTATAAAATTTTGGAGCCAATCCGTTGAAGGGTTGATTGTCTGTCGGTCTGTATAATCGCATATTTTTAATCGAATAACTTCTTAACAAAATTACTTAGATAAATGAAATTTGGTATGTGGCCTTCCTACCTTAATTGCAGATTTGTGTCCAATTTTTGTGTCAATCGGTTAAAAAAAGGCGTTCAAATTGCATAATTTTTTTAATCCGATTCTCCATACGCATGCGTACTGGTAGCAATTTCTGTGCACGCGGAAGGATTACGTCACTTTGTCCTTGAGCCGTCAAAAATGGCGTTTTAATCGGTACGCATCTCTTTGAATTTGATTCTTTACCTAAATATTTTACAATCACTATAATCTACAATGAAAAATCTTCCGATAGTCATTGGATTCTGGATGACAGTAGGTTCGAATTTTTTTATCCACGCGGGGGGAGGGGAAACAGCATCTTTTCGGGGAAGTATACGAGAAAGTTTAGGGTAAACCACTCCCGCTGGTTTATTAAAAAATTTTCAAATAATTAAAACCAGCGGGAGTGACCTCCCCTCAACGTTCTCGTATACTTCTCAAACATTTGTCATTTCCCTTCCCCCTGCGTGGATAAAAAATTCGAACCTACTGTAACCCAGAATTCAATGACTATCGAAAGGTTTTTCATTGTAGATTATAGTGATAATAAAATATTTAGGTGAAGAATCATATTGAAAGAGATGCGTATGTATTAAAACTTAGAAATATTTATTTTCTATCAAACTGTAGCCAATGCAAGCTCCGTGTGCGGAGGAGAAAACAGAAGACCTTATTCGTTAGCTTGCGCATACGCAGAGATTGCTTCCAGTACGCAAGTAAAACAAGGACAAAGTAACGTAATCCTTCCGCGTGCACAGAGATTGCTACCAGTACGCATGCGTATGGAGAATCGGATTAGAAAAATTAATTATGCAATTTGAACGCCTTTTTCTTTACCGATTCAAACGAAATTTGGGCACAGATCTATAATTAATGTTAGCTACCATCATACCAATTTTTATTTATCTAAGCCAAAGGGTTTAGGAGATATAATTTTTAAAATTATGCGATTATACAGTCCGACAGACAGTCAACCCTTCGTCGGATTTCGTCCAAACTTTGATACGGACCTACATTCATGGTGATAAAACTGTGTACCAAATGTTATCTATCTAGCTATTAAAGTTTGTGAGTTATAGCGTTCACTTGACCGCGGACAGACTTCCCGTGGACGGATTTTGTCCAAAATTTGATAGAAACCTACAAATTATGTTTAAAGACCACATACCAAATTTCATCCCCGTAGCTCTAATAGTTTTCGAGTTATCGTGTTCACAGACACACACACAAACAGTATGAATTCCAAAATTGTGTTTTTCGGACTCAGGGAGGTCTAAAACATGGAGATTCGTCAAAATCTCGAGTTCGGATTTTTTGACGATTACAATACTTTCTCTTTGTATACTTCGTATGCGAGAAAGTAAAAAGATGTTCGGATATCCAAAATTGCGGATTCCAAAAGTTCCACTGTGTGTGGCTTCGTGGTAATAAACTAATCGAGATAAAGATACGAGTTGCAACAATTTCGAACCTCTAATGCTAAACATTGTAGCATGATAATGTTTCAGGCTAGATTCGTCTGACTTGATTGCATTCTGTGCTTAACGCATCACGCATTTCACAGAAATAATAGCAGCTTAGAACATTGCTATGATAAAAGAATAGCTAAAGTGAAAATTTTGCTTTCAAATTAATGTCCAAAGAAAGCAATTTTTATTTATTTATTATCATAACGTTAAGACTAGCAAGAGCACGCGTGTGAAATATTTGATGAAAACATAAAATATTTGAATTGAAATTACAACAATTAAAAGCATCGTTACGAATTGTATTTAAAATTAATTTTGAGCAATTTATTAAAACTAGAGAAGAATTTGCAGAGAAATGAAACTGATATCAAAGAAAGGCTGATTTTTTGAACTTTAAAAGTTGTGTAAAAATAGTTTTTGTGCTTTGTTATGCTCCAGAGTTTCTGCAGAAAAACTTTAAGATTTCGATTAATTTTTAATTTATCTTTTTTACTTTAACTTTCTAATTTAACTTTTCTTTACTTAAACTTTTTTATCTTTACTTTGATTTAACCTTTTTTCTTATTTTTAATTTAACTTTAATTAATAAAAATCATTAATTGTTAAACTAAATTTCCTTATTTAAAATATGTTCTTCAAGACAAAAATAATTTTGGTAATTGATTATTAAATTGTTAAAAATCAATGGAAAAAATAAAAATGGCAATGATGCGTAAATGAATCATCCAGCAGTGTAGGGTTGAAAAATAATGAGTCTAGTATTGGGTAGTTTCCAGTTTTCCTACATAAACGACCTGTTGCACCGAGCAAATGAAATTCCGTTTTTCAACCATTTCTTTATTTTCTTCTCTTTGTCAGAATCGTTTTCAGCCAGAAATGCGTCCAAGGCTACAAAAACGAATCACAATGCTGCAGACGATAACTTAACCTATTGCTCTCTATGTTTGAAAGGGTAAAAAAAGTATTCTCTCATCTCTGATAATAAAGCAACGTTCTACACCTGTAGAAATTGATAAAGTGTTCCATTATTTTCGTACCATCCACGGACTATATTTCCTTTCATATTTTTCGCAGAGAAGAATTGTTCTGCACTTCGTAACGATTCATTCCGAATTGAGTTTTTCGTAAAAAGTATCTTTTGCAATGCATTGTTTACAAAAATGGCGATATGAATGTCTCTGAATATACTTCAGTTTCACAACTTTTTTTTTTCATTTCACACGACTGATCCAGTTGCTTCAAATTCGTTCTCTGTTCTTTCCAAAAATTCATTTATTCGGAACATTTCTGAAATCTTTCTTTGTGAGAGACATTGCAAGTTTCAGCGAATTATTCTTGCTCTGGTGCAGTCTGTTATTGTTATTTTCTAGATTTCTTAAAAAAATTTCGTGATTGGGAAAAATTAGTGCTTTCAATTCAACATGAAAGAGAAGGATAAAATGTTAAACAGTTACTTTTTTTACGTAAAAAAATGTTTTTAGGAAACAGAGCTTGCGTAGACAAAGTATTTGATTTGATATTTTATTCTTTAAAAGAAATTAATATTTCTTATTAATTTTTAGAGAACAAATTGATGAAAAATTTTAAATGGGCCATGCAACTAAAATGTCATGTCGTTTCAACTGACAACAAACTATCATATTTTGATGAAATGAAGTGAATTCGTGTGATTTCATAATAACAAGACAGACGTAACTGCACATGTCATCGATTGCCCAGCGCTATATTATGACGTCACATCCTTTGATCCTCCCGTTAAAAAAAAATGAACATTGGATTCCAAAATTAACTTGGTCCGGAGATTTGACGTGTATCACACAAACAAGAATTGATTCCATTTACTTCACATAAATTAAAAAGTGTTCTTTTTGAATATCAGAAGAACGACAAAATAAATATATAACTAAAGAAGCAATGGAATAAAATCAGTGATTTGTTTTTAATTAAATCAGTAACAGATAATTTGTTTTAAAAAATTAATTGAACTATGGGATGGGGGAATTCATGAAAAATATGTTCCAAACAAGATTAATTGCATTTCATCTGAACGAAGCATAGCCAACGTGTGTTCATTTTTTTAAAAAATGTTACAGTAAATTTCTCCCCCTCCCGTTCAAAAATGCGTAAGCTTTTATCCAAAATAACTGATTTCATAAGCTTTACTAAAAGAGTTTACTTATATATTCTTTGAGTAGAACTCGAGGAATTTATAAGCAGGCATAAGTAACATAGCGGTCTAATCGTCTTGGAGTCTTTCTCCGCTAACACTAACTGCATCCGGTTGTCACATGTTTGTCTAAACGTGCTGCTCGCCGTACAAATACTAAAATAAACACCCACGAAACGACAGTGAAAACTGCTGAGTACATTTTTCTATTCATGATTTTTCATTAACTCGGAGCCCGTGACGGTTGAAAACGGAATGCCGAAAAGCGAGACTGTGCTACATTTGCATGAGAACACACAGAAGTTTCGCCTGTATAACCTTTCATTAGTCACAGGTTGCCTCACAGAAGAAAAAACCGCATCCACAGATAACACCGGCCTAATCTGTTTCCTACTTCAGGCGCTGTGGAGCAGTTGTTTGCCGAAGGTATCCAACTTGAGATTACGCCACATGTCACCGGTTCTCAGCTATCGAAGTTCGCTGGCTCAGTTAATAACAAAGAGTTTGTTCCCTCGATAATGGTAGCTTTCTGCTGCTATCACGAGATTGGAATCCTTTGAGGCGGGGAAAAAACAGCACTCGAGGGAAGAGAGATAGGATTTATCTTTGCGGTGGGTCTCTGTTTTAGGATGTACTTTTTGCCTGTTATAGGGTGTGCTGCAGTGTCTTTGGTACGAAGGTTAATCGAGATAATAATAGTGCGTGGATCGCACTGGATACGAGTGCCATCACTGGATTTCTTAAGCCGGCGCTTCACTTGAAGTATAGCCATGCCATTTGTCCTAAGCCCGGTTTTTTTCCCCACTCATTTTAATCGAAAAATACAGGCACACCATTCACTTGTATTTAAAAGGACGCTAACTCTGAACGAAGGTAGGGGGAGCGATCTTCTTTCCCTCTCTTCGATTTTCCCCAGTCAGCAAATTTTAATTTATGCTACCCTCGAAGCGAGGCTTCAAAATACTCGAGGCGTTGTTCTTTTCGCTTGCCTCTTTCAGGGTCCCTCTGATTTTTCGTTCCGATTTCAGTCCAGACGGAATTCCAACCACCACAAGCCATTTGGCTGATTTCCATGGATTTTGATGGCTTTTCCCTTCTCGCGTTCCAAAATATCCAGTTTATATTTGAAGTGAATGGCCGGCTTTACTGGACACAGTTGTGCAGTCAGGGACCAGCCACCGTTTTATTGATTTTGGGATGTAGCATTGAAAACAGGGCCGAATTATCAGCAGGGACGTCTTGTCAAATTTGAGCGCCTCGGGATAGAGTACCTTGGCCCTATTTGAACCGTAACTAGGAATTTCAGTATCTGTAGTCCCCACGAAAATGCCAAATACTACTAAAATAATAGAAGACCAATAGACAAATAAATAAATAGAAAAAAGAAAACCCTATCAGAACCGTAGCTAGGAATTTCAGTGCTTATGACCCCACGAAAATATCAACTAACAAAATAATTCAAGACCAAGAAAAGGAAAATCTATCAGAACCGTAGCTAGGAATTTCAGTGCCTATGGTCCCACAAAAATAGCAACTAATAAAATAATTCAAGAGCAAAAAAAAGGAAAACCTATCAGAGCCGTAGCTAGGAATTTCAGTGCCTATGATCCCGCAAAAATAGCAACTAATAAAATAATTCAAGAGCAAAAAACAAAGGAAAACCTATGAGAGCCGTAGCTAGGAATTTCAGTGCCTATGGTCCCACAAAAATACTAACTAATAAAATAAATGAGGCGGAAAAAATTACTAAATTTGGTGTACTACTATGGTAACAGTTATCAGCGTGCAGCTACCTACTTCGTCATTGATAATGTAGGCAACTTCTTTTGCACGTATAGATTAGGATTTTCTCATTGATTGTCTGTCTATGAATTTTTTAAAAACTTAGATACATCTTTATCTTACTTTGGCAAGTCGATGATTGCAAGCACTAATCATATTTTTTTATTTTGACATAGTTAAAGTTGAAATTAACTATATTTGTTGGTCCAAAATTAAAATAATATTAGTGTAACCGCACTGTTTTCCGAGCTCGCCACCTAGCGCCCGTTGAAGGAAACGGCCAGTCCATGTTCTGGAGTCGACGATTAAACATGGTGTTCTGCCCCGAGTGATTGTACATTTTGTGTCTTGAAGTCTTTTGTCCTTAATGTTTGTCCCTGTATGTTGTGTCCTTTTGTGTTTGATTAAAAGTTGTTTAAATAAATCAAGACCCCTTTCTTTAATGGATACTGTTATCTCTAGCAGGAATTAAATTATGGCGCCCAAACGGTTACATTATTATAATAGGTTTTTAGGCGCCTTTGGATAAAAAGCGCAACAGCCGAATTAACAAATTGGATGAGACAGCCTTGATGATCAAATAGACAAAGTAAGCAATTCCCGAAGTTACACCCTCCCACCCCCAATTTTGGAGGCCCCTGAGATCTGAAGATTTTTCTTTTCTTTATTTATTTGCTATATTTTCAAGCAGATTTTGCGCTTTCATTTGATTTGCAAGGGCCGTGTACTCCAACTTATTCATATTAAAATCAAACATCGCTTACATTTCAGAACATTGTTCTTAGGATTGAGTCCAAAAATGATATTTCTAAAACGTAGAGATCATTGAAATCTCCAAGCCAAAGTTTTTTGACGATCACAATCAGTGGCGAATCTGGGGGAGGGGCTATCGGGCTGCCGCCCCCCCCCCCCCCCCGAGCTAAACCAAAGTTCTTGATTTAATTTAAAATCACCACAATTGTTTGATCTTAACTTTCATTTTAAAAAATAGTAATAAAATCGTGACAACATTGCTTTCTCACTTGACAGGCTCGAAAATTTTCCTACTTTTCTAGTCATTCCACTTGCACTTGTAGCGTCGACGCGGTCGAAAACATTTTTTGGCCAATTATTTCATTATATTTTTTATTAAATTATCTAAAGTATTGTAGTGTTCTTTATTATTCTTATTGTCAGGAGAGGAAAGCCTGTAAAGTTAAAGTGTTTTGGTTTATATAAGCCATGAGGTTTGACATTCGTCACTAC
>BGPR01000734.1:248758-273741 GCA_013235015.1 Araneus ventricosus | reverse complement strand
CTGATACTTCGTTCCGGTTACGTATTGCAATAGTTCATTTTTTTTAAAATGTACAGTAAATTTCTCCCCCCTCCCGTTCAAAATGCGTAAGCTTTTATCAAATAACTGATTTATAAACTTTACTAAAGAGTTTACTTATATATTCTTTGAGTAGAACTCGAGGAATTTATAAGCAGGCATAATGCCTGTGGTCAAAATCGTCTTGGAGTCTTTCTCCGCTAACACTAACTGCACCAGTTGTCACATGTTTGTCTAAACGTGCTGCTCGCCATTACAAATACTAAAATAAACACCCACAGAAACGTAGTGAAAACTGCAGAGTACATTTTTTCTATTCGTGATTTTCATTAACTCAGGCCCGTGACAGTTGAAAACAGGTGCCGAAAAGCAGAGACTGTGCTATATTTGCATGAGAACACACAGAAGTTTCAGCCTGTATATTAACCTTTATTAGTCACAGGTTGCCTCTGGAAAGAAAAACCACATCCACAGATAGCACCAGCCTAATCTGTTTCCCTACTTCAGGCGCTGTGGGTAGTTGTTTGCCGAAAGGTATCCAACGAGATTACGCCACATGTCACCGGTTCTCAGCTATCGAAGTTCGCTGGCTCCAGTTAATAACAAAGTTTGTTCCCTCGATAATGATAGCTTTCTGCTGCTATCTTGATTAGGAATCCTTTGAGGCGGAAAAAACAGCACTTGAGGGAAGGGGTAAGTTTATCTTTGCGGTGGGTCTCTGTTTAGGATGTACTTTTGCTTGTTATAGGGTGTCTGCTGCAGTGTCTTTGGTACGAAGGTTAATCAGAGATAATAATAGTGCGTGGATCGCACTGGATACGAATGCCATCACTGGGTTCTTAAAGCCGGCCCTTCATGAAGTATAATATGCCATTTTGTCCTAAGCCAGTTTTTTTTTCCCCACTCATTTTAATCAGAAAAAATATAGGCACCATTCACTTGTATTTAAAGGACGCTAACTCTAGACGAAGGTAGAGCGATCTTTACTTCCCTCTCTTCGATTTTCCCCAGTCAGCAGATTTTAATTTATGCTACCCTCCGAAGCGAGGCTTCAAAATGCAGAGGCATTGTTCTTTTTCAACGCCTCTTTCCAGAGTCCACCTCTGATTTTTCGTTCCGATTTCAGTCAGACGGAATTCCAACCACACAAACCATTTGGCTGATTTCCATGGATTTTGATGGCTTTTCCCTTCTCGCGTTCAAATATCAGTTTATATTTGAAGAGTGAATGGCCAAGCTTTACTGGACACAGATTGTGCAGTCAAGGGACCAGCCACCGTTTTATTGATTTTGGGATGTAGCATTGAAAACAGGACCGGATTATCAGCAGGGACGTCTTGCTTAGAATTGAGCGCCCTCGGGATAGAGTACAGCCTATTTGAACCGTAACTAGGAATTTCCAAGCCACCTGTGACCCCCCCACGAAAATGCCAAATACTACTAAAATAATAGAAGCAATAGACAAATAAATAAATAGAAAAAAAAGAAAACCCTATCAGAACCATCGCTAGAATTTCAGTACTTATGACCCCACGAAAATATCAACTAACAAAATAATTCAAAGAGCAAAAAAGGAAAACCTATCAGAACCGTAACTAGGAATTTCCCACGAAAATATCAACTTATAAAATAATTCAAGACCAAGAAAAGGAAAATCTATCAGAACCGTATTAGGAATTTCCCCAGTGCCTATGGCCTCACAAAAAATATCAATAATAAAATAATTCAATACCAAAAAAAGGAAAATCTATCAGAACCATGCTTCGAATTTCAGTACCTGGATTCCACGAAAATCAACTAATAAAATAATTCAAGAGCAAAAAAAGGAAAACCTATCAGAACCGTAGCTAGGAATTTCAGTGCCTTTGGCCCCACAAAAATATCAACTAATAAAATAAATGAAGCTGAAAAAAATTACTAAATTTGGTGTACTATTATGATAATAGTTATCAGCGTGCAACTAGCTACTTCGTCATTGAAAATGTAGCAAATTCTATTGCACGTATAGATTAGGATTTTCTCATTCATTGTCTCTCTATGAATTTTTAAAAAACTTAGATACATGTTTTATATTGCTTTATACGTGTATGATGCAGAGATTAATCATATTTTTTATTTTGACATAGTTAAAGTTGAAATTAACTAAAGTTGTTGGTCCAAAATTAAACTAATATTAGTATAATAAGCTTTTAGGCGCCTTTGGATAAATGGCCCAACAGCTGAATTAACAAATTGGATAATGCAACATTGATTATCAAGTACACAAAGTAAGCAATTCCTGAAGTTACACCCACCCCCAATTTTGGAGGTCCCTGAGAAGATCTGAAGATTTTCTTTTCTTTATTTATTTTACTATATTTTCAAAGCTGATTTTGAGCTTTCATTTGATTTGCAAGGGGCCGTGTACTCGAACTTATTCAAATCCAAATCAAATATCGCTTATACTTCAAACAGTATTTGCTTAAGTTGAGTCAAAATAATGTTTTGGACTCAGCGGAGTCTAAAGCGTAAGAGAATTGAAGAGCCTCAGGCCAAAGTTTCTGGCCAGTCACGATATTTTCTCTTTGTGCATATGCCTCTTTTTTATTTGTAAAAGTCGAAGTGTAATGTTTTCGTTGTCGATAGATATTTGATCGGACAGCTTGGCACCAACTCCTTGATAGTGTAGGGTTGCTTTTTTTGTAAACAGAGTCAGTTTTGTTGACAACCTCGAGAAGCAAAGTGAGATCTTTAGAGCCTAGTTGTGGTCGTTATTTTTGGAATAGCTCTACAGCTTCTAAGACTGCAAGGTATCACTTTCCATGTATCTTTTGTATGTGTTGTCTGTCTTGTATGTGCCTACATCCAAGTAGAATTATTTTTGTAAAATCTAAGGTATCTTCCATTTCAAAAGATAGCAGCACCACATGCGAATTCTGAATCGAGCACACTTAAGTCACCACGATCTAATTTTTTTGTATGCGACACCGTAAGATGCTTAAACACGTTTAATATTACCATTTCACCAAAAAAAGCTAATTTTTACTATAATCATTATTCTTCAAATGCTAATTGTAGACCTATAATAAATTAAACTTTTAAAAATATCTTTGCCAGTTCTATTAAAATATTTCCTTCCAACGCTTGATCTTAATCCATTTATTTAAATTTTAATCAAAATTAATCTCTGGATCATAATTTTAAACATCTGCACAAATACCTCAAGCAGTCCTATTTCCATTACGTGAAAAATCATTTAACACGAAAACAGTCAATATGAAAAAATCCAGTTGTACAGTATCACCGCAGGTCCCCGACACAATTCTATATAATCCTCGTATCTTTTTTTTCTTCTTTTCTTTTAGCACGAAACAAAATCCTTAACACGAAATATTTTAAACACAGGAAAAAAAACCGCCGCACACTTTCTTCCTGCAATCGCATCTTCTCCCAGAAATTTTGGTTTGTTTATTTTTTTGTTAAAACTGAACAAAATAAAGAATAGATTTGCTGCTGTTGCTAGGGGTTACCGCCTGTCTTAGGGTGGGTAGTGGAACTGCTATTGGTCAGGTTAGTCTTCAGATTCCGGAGATGGGGAGAGGTTAGAGGGGTTATTAGCAAGTGATCGTGGAGGTTGTATCGAAATCCGGTGAATTTTGTGTTCACTCTCGTTGACGTCGAAGGTCACAGTTGAATTTTGTGTTTCTTGTATTATAAATGCATTTATTTTTCAAATTAGTGCGATGGCAGAGAAATCGGGACAACAAACCGCCATTTCAGCTGAAAACGAAGATGGAGCTGCTTAAAGGCAGTTGATGAAAAACTGCAGTCGAAAACAGAAATTTGTAAAAAGTTTGGCGTACTAATTCTACATTGTCGACGATAATTAAGAAACAGAACCACATCACAGTAATTTTAGGCTCAGTAATATTTCAAGCCAGAGAAAACAATATAAGGTGGCTAAACACGAAGAAGATTTAGAGACTGCATTGCTTGTTTAGTTTCAAACAAGCCAGATCTGATGTTACTCCGTATCAGGACCATAACTTATTGCTGGAAGAAGCTGATAAGTTACTACAAAACAAATGGGTATTGAATTTTCTGCAAACCGGGCTGGTTGGAACGTTTCAAGAGAAAAGGAAGCAGGATAGTGTTAAAAAATTTGACGACATCAGAAAATATGATCAGAGTTTTTTCTTTTTTTCTCATGCATCGTTTAACACGAAATTCTTTTAATACGAAAAGAGCTGTTTCACCAGTCCTCTCAGTTTCGTATTAAACATTTTCACTAATTTATTATTATTATTATAAGTTAAGTCTCCCAAACCAAATTAATCAAATTCAGTTTTTTAAAAATCTATGTTAAAATCCAGACATTTCAGTAACATTTTTTGAACGTATGATGCTTCTTAACCTCCTGACTGTAATTTTTTTAAATCACTATTTAGATTCAACATTTACAAGCCTGTTCAAATACCGTTGAGCCAAGCGAGTTAGGTATTTATATGCAAAACTTTATTGGTATAATGATCTAACGCGATAATGCCAGTTAAGTAACTATTTAGAAGCAACGTTCAAACATGTTCAAAATACCGTTGGGCAAGCAGGTTATTTATCCTGCAAAACTTTATTAGTATAGTATGATCTAACGCGATAATGAGTTAAATGGCTATTTAGAAGCAACGTTCGAAAACATGTTCCAGAAGACCGTTGAGCCAAACGAGTTAGTATTTATATGCAAAGCTTTTATTAGTATAATATGATCAACACTGATAATATGATTAAATAGCTATTTGCGACAACGTTCGCAAACATGTTCAAAATACTGTTGAACCAAGCGTTATTTACAGGCGAGGTTTTATTGTTATACTACGATTCGACCTTTGCAATACAGTAAACTCTCGCTACAAAGATATTCGATACAGCAGTAGAATTCCTCTACAACAGTAAAATTTGTAGTCCCAGTAGATTTGCATAAGACATAATGTTAATCTCCCCTCAATATAACAATATTCGCACGCAGCGATGTAGATGCTTTTAACGGAGCGCACGAACTCGACGGTCCACAATCTCCGAAACATGACACATAGCACCTATAAGGCTGGCTGAAAAAATTAAGGGCAGACCCTATAGTTCATTAATATTACCTGGAATGAAGATTAGTATTAGTGCTGAAAGGAAGTTATTATTAATTAAGTCAATTAGATGTCTCATTTATTCGTCTCCATTTCCTTCATTCCATACAATCTTCCATTCTCACATGCATACAACGTATAAAAAATTAAATAACCTTGAAATTAAATAGGTTGCTTAGTATTTGGCAGCCTATTTACCTGAGATTTGGCACTGTAATTGTTAGCGACTTATAAAACGATATTTCCTGTATACAGCAATAAACCCCTATACAACAATGTATGTTTGTTTAAAATCTCAGCGCCATTTTTTTCCCTCTGCACCATTATTTCATGGAGGATATGGAAGCTGATAATGGCGAAAATTCAAAATGGCGATGTTTCAGATGGCTGAAGTGTATTTAAGACTTCTGATCTTTAACTCAGCAGAAAGAAAAAAAAAAGTGGCAAAATGTCTAGAATTAACTGTTGGAAGATATGTAACAGCAGGATGATGATCTTATGGTTTTGGAAGGAGTTACTGAAGAAGATAGTACACCCATTTATGCCCCACTGATCCACCCATTTCGTCGGCGATTTCACCTTCTGAAATCACAGACGAAATGGAAAATAAATGATGAATAAACATCGCAATCTTTATCAGCTTTAATGGGGGGGGGGGCGCCGAATGAGGGGACCGGGGAACAGTGCCCCCCCTCTCAGGAAAATATTTGTACCCCTTTCATAACAGGATATTCAACTAATAGATAAATAAAGATCTTGAAAATTGATACCAATTTCAATGCTTTTCCCCCCCGTGCAACCAGGTCGACACCCCCCCCGTCGGGTGAGCCACCTAGCGCCACTCCTGTCTTCAATCAGTTCCGGTAGATCTCTACGGGCAATTTTTTCTGAAACCTTTCATCCGATAGTAATTTTTCGCTTCTTTTTGACCTATACAGAGCCTTGTTAGTTGACTCAGCAGCTAAAACAGATAAACAAACGAAATATTGGATTTTTCCATAAATAAGTTTCTCTGGTATGTGAACTATTTTTTATTGTATAACTAAGATTTTCAAATTTTTGTATGCTTTAACAAACATCACTCTGGTGATGCTTTATTTAAAATGTATATTGTTATGTGTCACATTAAAACAACCAAAAATTTAACTTTTTTAGATCGTAATTATATCTTCCCTTCAGTATAACAACATCCCTCCATAACAATATCTTTATTTGGTCTAGAAGTGTATTTATAATGAGGTATACTATAGTAATAAGCATTGTAGATCCAGGATTCGTGTCGGGGGGGGGGGGCTGAGGTATAAGAATTGTTTTGTATCGTAGTGGCAGCCTTCTTAGAAATAGAAAGTAGATTTTATATATTTTCTTTGTGTTTGACTATAATAGTTTTTAGTCGCTGAAAATTTCAAGCAATACACAAATAGAGAGAAATTTAAAATTTAGTATATAAACACTTGAGGCGGAAAGTACATGTAATGTTTGGCCACCGTTGGCGATGGTTGATCGGACGCTTGGCGCAACTCATTGCTAATGTAGGGTTTCTTTTTGTAAACGAGTCAGTTGTGTTGTAGGTAACAACCTCGAGAAACGAGGTGAGATGTTTAGGCCTAGTTGTGGTCGTTATTTTTGGAATAGCTCTGGCTTCTAAGTGCAACGTACCGCACTGTATCTTTTACGTGTGTTGTCTGTCTTATATGTGCCTACATCCAAATAGAATTATTTTTGTAAAATCTAGTGTCTTCATTTCAAAAAGATAGCAACACCACATGCAGATTCTGAATGAAGAGCACACTTAGAGTCACCACGATCCTAATTTTTTTTGTATGCGACACCGTAAGATGCTTACACACGGTTTAATATTACCGATTTTCACCAAAAAAAGCTAATTTTTACTATAATCATTATTCTTCAAATGCTAATTGTAGACCTATAATAAATTAAACTTTTTAAATATCTTTACCAGTTCCTATTAAAATATTTCCTTCAACGCTTGATCTTAATCCATTTTATAAATTTAATCAAAATAATCTCTGGATCATAATTTTTAAACAACTGCACAAATACCTCAACGATCGTATTTCCCATTGCAGTAAAAAATGTTTAACACGAAAACGATTAATACGAAAAATCGGTTAGCACGAAATAATACTTCAGGTCCCGACACAATACTATATAATCTCGTACATTTTTTCTTTTTCTTTTAACACGAAACAAAAATCGCTTAACACGAAAATATTTCGCTTCTCGGGCGAAAAAAATATACCTGCTTTCTGCAATCGCATCTTCTCCCAGAAGTTTTGGTTTGTTTATTTTTTGTTAAACTGAACAAAATAAAGAATGGTTGCTGCTGTTGCTAGGGGTTACCGCCTGTCTTAGGGTGGGTAGTGGAACTGCTATTGGTCAGTTAGTCTTCGAATTCGGGGATGGGGAAGTCGAAGTCGGGGAGGTTTGTATCGAAATCGGTGAATTTTGTGTTCACTCGTTGACGTCGAAGGTCACAGTTGAATTTTGTGTTTCTTGTATTATAAATAAATTTATTTTTCAAGTGTACGATGGCAGAGAAATCGGGACGAAAACAAACCGCCATTTCGCTGAAAACGAAGATGGAGCTGCTTAGGGCAGTTGATGAGAAACGGCGGTCGAAAACGGAAATTTGTAAAAAGTTTGGCATTGCTAACTCTACATTGTCGACGATAATTAAAAACAGAGACCACATCACGGCAATGTTTGAGCGCAATATGTTCGAGCCAGAGAGAAAACGTATGAGAACTGCTAAACACGAAGATTTGGAGACTGCGTTGCTTGTTTGGATCAAGCAAGCTAGGTCTGATAATGCTCCCGTATCAGGACCTGTATTGCTGGAAAGAGCTGATGAAATTGCAAAACAAATGGGTATTGAATTTTCTGCAAATCCAGGTTGGTTGGAACGTTTCAAGAAAAGAAACGGCATAGTGTTAAAAAATTTGACGACATCGAAAATATCGGTGAGTTTTTTTTTTTCTTCTTTTTTTCTCATGCATCGTTTAACACGAAATTCTTTTAATACGAAAAACTATTTCGGTCCTCTCAGTTCCGTGTTAAACATTTTTCACTGAATTTATTATTATTATTATAGGTTAGGTCTCCAAAATAAATTAATCAAATTCTGATTTAAAAAAATCTATTAAATCGAACATTTCAGTAACATTTTTGAACGTATGATGCTTCTTAACCTCCTGACTGTAATTTTTTAAAATCACTATTTAGATTCAACGTTTACAAACATGTTCAAATACCGTTGAGCCAAGCGAGTTGGTATTTATATGCAAAGCTTTATTAGTATAATATGATCTAACGCGATAATATGATTAAATAGCTATTTAGAAGCAACGTTCGAAAACATGTTCAAATACTGTTGAGCCAAGCGAGTTGGTATTTATATGAAAAGCTTTATTAGTATAATATGATCCAACGCGATAATATGATTAAATAGCTATTTAGAAGCAACTTTCGAAAACGTGTTCAAATACCGTTGAGCCAAGCGAGTTATTTATATGCAAAGCTTTATTAGTATGATATGATCCAACGCGATAATATGATTAAATAACTGTTTAGAAGCAACGTTCGAAAACATGTTCAAATACCATTGAGCCAAGCGAGTTGTTATTTATATGCAAAGCTTTATTAGTATAATATGATCCAACGCCATAATAATATGATTAAATAGCTATTTAGAAGCAACTTTCGAAAACATGTTCAAATACCGTTGAGCCAAGCAAGTTATTTATATGCAAAGCTTTATTAGTATAATATGATCCAACGCGATAATAATGTGATTAAATAGCTATTTAGAAGCAACGTTCGCAAACATGTTCAAAATACTGTTGAGCCAAGCATTATTTATAGGCGAGGTTTTATTAGTATACTACGATTCCATGCTGTAATACAGTAAACTCTCGCTACAGCAATATCCGATACAACGGTAAATCCCTCTACAACAATAAAATTTTGTAGTCCCGGTGAATTTGCGTAGAACATAATGTTAATCTCCCCTCAATATAACGATATTCACACACCAGCGATGAATGCTTTTAACGGAGCACACGAACTCGACGGTCCACAGTCTCCGAAACATGATACATAGCACCTATAAGCCTGGCTGAAAAATTGAGGTGAACCTAGTTAATTAATATTAACTGGAATGAAGATTAGTATTAGTGCTGAAAGGGAAGTTATTATTAATTAAGTCCAATTAGATGTCTCATTTATTCGTCTCCATTTCCTTCATTCGTTCAACCTTCCATTCTCACATGTATACAACATGTTAAAAAAAAACCTTGGAATTAAATGAGTTTGCTTAGTATTTGTGGCAACCTGTTACCTGATTTTGGCACTGGTGTTAGCGACTTATATAACGATGTTCTGTACAGCAATAAACCCCTATACAACAATGTTTTGTTTAAATCTCAGCGCCATTTTTTTTCCCTCTGTACCATTATTTCATGGAGGATAAGCAAACTGATAATGGCGAAAATTCCAAAAATGGCGATGTTTCAGATGGCTGAAGAATGTATTTTAAGACTTCACAAGTCTTTAACTCAGCTTGAAGAAAAAAAAAGTGGCAAAATGTCTAAAATTAACGTGGAAGAATATGTAACAGCGGATGATGATCTTATGGTTTTTGAAGGAGTTACTGAAGAAGATAGTACACCATTTATCACCCCACCCGATCACCCGTTTCGTCGGCGATTTCTGTCTGAAATCACAGACGAAATGGAAAATGATGATAGAGATAACATCGCAATCTTTATCGACTTTAATGGGGGGGGGGGCGCGGGAGGGGAGGGGGGGGCCAGTGCCCCCCTCTCGGGGAAAATGTTTGTACCCCTTTCACGCAACGGGATATTCAACTAATAGATAAATAAAGATCTTGTGAAAAATTGATACCAATTTCAATACACTTTCCCCCCCGTACAGCAAGTCGTGCCCCCCCCGTCGGGTAGACACTAGCGCCACTCCTGTCTTCAATCAGTTCAGTCTCTACGGGCAATTTTCTGAAGCCTTTCATCCACAAATGATGATAATTTTCGCTATTTTTTCGACCCTATGCAAACCTTGTTAGTTGACTCAACAGCTAAAAAACGAATAAGCAAACGAAAATATTGGATTTTTTCCATAAATAAGTTTCTCTGGTATGTGAACTATTTTATTGTATAACTGAATTTTCAAATTTTTGTATGCTTTAACAAACATCACTCTGGTGATGCTTTATTTGCAAAATGTATATTGTTGTATTGTGTCCACATTAAAACAACCAAAATTTAACTTTTTTAGATCGTAATTATATCGCCCTTCGATATAACAATACATCCCTCCATAACAATATCTTTATTTGGTCCCCAAAGTATTGTTATAACGAGGTATTGCTATAGTACTAAACAGTGGCGAATCCAGGATTCGTGTCTGGGGTCATAAAAAATAATGAGGTCTTAAAAATTTTGTATCGTAGTGACGAATGTCAAACCTCATGGCTTATGTAAACCAAAACACTTTAACTTGACAGACTTTCCTTCACCAGACAATTAAGAGTCTATTCTGGTACCTCCGGTTGGGTTGGGTTGGGTTCCGTTGTTAACGTGCGGAACCCAACCCAAATCCCAACCCAGCCGGGGGTACCAGAATAGACCCCATAGAATCATAAAGAACACTACAATATTTTCGATAATTTAATAAAAAATACAATGAAATAACTGGCCCAAAAATGTTTTCGACCGCGCCAACGCTACAAGTACAAGTGGAATGACTACAAAACTAGGAACATTTTTGAGCCTGTCAAGCCAGAAAGCAATGTTGTCACGATTTTATTTTTTTACAAATGAAAATTAAGAACAAACAGTTATAGTGATTTTAAATAAAATCAAGAATTTTAGTTTAGCTCTGGGGGGGCTGTAGCCCGCTGGCCCCCCCCCCCCCCTGGATTCGCTACTGGTACTAAGTGAACACATCAGTCCTTGAAAAACGCAGGATGCAGCAGACTTGCTACCAAACCCGTAGAAATCGCGGGATACGCAGTCGGAGGGTTAACTGCTCAGTCCCTACAATTCGTTACAGTGAGCTCTATTCATAAAAAATTCTTTAAGACTACATTATATTAAGGAGATGCTGTATGCAATAGAATGCATCCACATTCACATGAAACTTCAAATGCAACGCATCAATTAAATTTTGGAATCTATTATTCATCTTTCAGAAGGGAGCGTTAGTTGAGTACCGAAAATAAATGGAGTCCAGGACGTTCTGTTTATTTTTAATCTTCCTCGTTCTACGTATATTTTTTTGAATACAACAATATGCAAAATACAGAATGGTTCAAAGACTGCTTAGGCATTTTATTTTAAAACAAATACCAAGACCATTGCACTTTAAAAAGATCTGTTTACTATAAGTTTAAAATAACAAACAGCGGAATGATTAATTGCCACTGACTTTTACAAATTCGCATTACTATGTGTATTAAAAATAAACTAAGAACAAAAATTGCAAGAACACGGAAGAAATCTGTATTCCTTATGACTCCTATTTTTACCACGTTCTTTGAAGGAGATGTGCCACACCCAAAATGAGCCAAAAAGAATTTGTCTTGATCTAGTTATTCGCATCAAATCACGACCTGCAACTCCTAGAATTAAACGTTTTGACAAATTAGAGTTGGCCTTACAGATCAGGATCAATGAATTCTAGTTATTTTCTTTTCTATTTAACAACTGTTCCAAATTCAATTTATGAGGTAGAATGAGTATAAAGGAAACGATAAAAATGCTCGCCGTATTATTTCCTAAAAATAAATCTTTTGTTTAAGAATAATTTTTAGTTGCAAGTTAGGGAACACAAAATAGGGTTCGCATTCTTAATGCCAAAGTGAAATGACCTTTCTTCAGACAGATTAATAGCGTTTAAATAATCACCTTTTGTGTAGAAGGTTTCAGTTGCAGTTAACGAATCTAACAAGGATATTTACTGAGATACGTATAATGAGATAATGAGACATAAACGATTCAAAAAATCGTTTGGAATTTTAATCAAAGAATTGTATTTCAGTTACCATATCTATGTTCCTGGAAAAATTAATAAGTTTTCAGTGGATTTGTTTCCCCATTACTGATGGCGCATTAATGAAACTTTGGAATTCGCGTATTTAATAAAAAGAAAAATTTGTGGTTTTCAACAAGTTTTTATGGTGGGATGATTGGGTGTCATTCGACAGTAGGAAGTATTTAAAATATGTCGCAATACATGTAACGTATCAGGCATACGGCAAACAAAACTGTACGTGTCATGTACCTTTTCCAGAAGCGTGGCGTGAGTGGACAAAGAGAGTTTATAGAAGCCCCGTCTGCTAGTTCTGAGGGCGACGCGAAGACGATATTTTCGCGGGTTTTTTTTTCAACTTTTAAAGTCGAAAGTCAGCACATGAAAGAAAATGACTTGCAAATTTTGTCATTAGTTGTGACGAATTTCATCGACTTCTTTTAATAATTCGATTTTAATTTCCACGATCGTTTGCAAATAAATAAACTTTAAATGGGTTTAGAATTTTTGAATTGGCCATTGCTAAAAGTGCCGTACGTTAACAAGCGAAGAAAGTGCTTATGAAGTTTTTTTTTCGGGTTGAAAGTTCTGCGTGAAAACTGCTTGAAACATTTAAGACTTTTGCGAACGATATACTTTATACGATATCAAAAACAAGAGCAGTGGCGAACCCAGGATTTTGGTCGGGAGGGGGGGAAGGCTGAGGTCATGAAAATTTTGTATCGTCGTGATCATGGCTTGTGTAAGTCAAAACACTTTAACTTGACTCCTCTGACAATAAGAATCCTGAAGGATACAGCAATGAAATAACTAGCAAAAAATTCCTTGACCGCGTTAACGCTACAAAAACGAATGGAATGACTACAAAAGCGGGAAAAATTTTCGAGCCTGTCAAGTCAGAACTCGATGTTGCCACGCTTTATTTTTTTAAAAAAAGAGATTAGGAACAAACAGGTGTGTAGTGATTTGAAAAAAAATAAAGAATTTTGGTTTAGATGTGGGGGGGCGCCCCCCGCCCCCCCCCCCCCCCCCCTGGATTCGCCACTGAACAAGAGTTTTTAGGAAGCCTAAATGTTTAAAGAAAGTAGGGAATTGTGTGGGAGCTGAATTTTTTTTTTATTTATTTAAGATTGTTGATAAGTTATGAATCATGAATTTCTGCGAAACTGCTAACAAAGAATATTATTCTAGTGTTTCGAGACATTCCCGTAAAACAATTCGTATGAAATGATTTTAATTAGTGCTATAACTCATGTATTTTTCGCCTTCTTACGACGTTTTGGTAATTCGCGAATTTTTGTTCAAAAATTCAACAATTAATTTTTTTAAAAAAAGTATTGGGACGGATTCTACGCATGCGTATTATGAAATACGTACTCTTATTCTTTTACCTTCACACAAATGAAACTGCTTCAAGCAAGAAAATAGCAAGAATTTGTACAATGTTTGAGATAACGGCTCTCGTGAGACTCAACAAAGATAAATATTAGTTCAGCTTTTCAATTTATTATAAATTTTTATTTTCATTCTTTTGATGGCAGTGATTCGTATCATTTTATTTTTCATTTTGTAATAACATTATGCTATGTTTTTTAAGTGGACGCGCCGCTTTTTTTTCTGATTTCTATTGTAAGATGTCTATGAAACAAAAACGATCCAAAATTGTCCTAAGGGAAAATAAACTGCCTTTTCTAGAGCAAACTTCTGAATAAAATATACGAGAAAATAACTGGAAACTGGGATGGTCTTTTTGAAGCCTTGATTCGCGAATTGTATGGAACAGAAGAGAAACATTCCTTAACATGTGAAGAACTAGTAGCGAATATTAATTGAAGTTATGAATGTATCTACAGTTGCTTTTGTATCCAAAAGACAAAATATGCGGTTCTGTCCAGGACACAGTATTTTTTCTTACTCTCTCGTATACGATGTATACAAAGAGAAAGTGTTGTAATAATATTGGAACCCGGGATTTTGATGAATCTTCACGTTTCAGATCTCTCCGAGTCCGAAAAGCACATTTTTGGAATCTGTCTGTCTGTCTGTCTGTGAACACGTTAACCCAAAAGCACAACGAGCTACCAGCATGAAATTTGATGTGTGGTTTCACAAAATTTAACGATATTAATCAAATTTTCGACGAAATCTGTCTGGACGAGTTTTCTATTTTGTTTATTTGCGGTAAAGTAGAACTTCCGCTATACCCGCCGACTTCCGGTGTTAATGCTATATCAATGGAAATCTCCAAAATTTCAACACTGTGTTTGAAGATGTTAGTTAATGTTTAAAGTGGAGTTTTCTAATGATATGGCTTAAGGATACTTTGAAAGTATTAAATCTCATGTTCCTTTTGCTGTAGCTCTCAATATTCACTTAAAATAAGACCCTAATTCACTGATAACGACCGGGATTTTTAAAAAATCATAATATTTTCCGGGCGCCACTTACTTTCAATACGCCACTAGCCATATTGTGTTAGTATACAAAAAGGTCGAGGGGAGAAGACTCCTGTTGGTCATTTTAATTATTAACCACTTAACTGATGAAATTTTCTTTGCTATCTAATAAGATGACCCCTCCTGTTTTGGAAAGGGGCTGTCGTTTTCATTCATCTAAGAAGGCATAGGATACTTAAGATGTTTATGGATCCTACATATTTTTTGTGTCAAATTATAAAGCTAATTAATGATTCAATTTTAGTTTATAAGACTAAAATTTCGATAATTCGATGCACGAGCATTCTCGGGCTGTTAAGTTAAGCAGTTAATAAACTGTCGTACCTTATCAGCATCTTATCATTTGTCCTGGATTTAAAGTTTGCTCGGTCAGTGAGATATTTTGTAAGGGCACATATTTCAAAAGCGCATTGATCCCACTTTTTAATATTTTATTCAAATATCAAAATATTTCGATTGAAAATTTGAGCCAGTTTCTGGAATAAATATTCTGCCAGCCACGCATACCCGCTTCCACGGAATGAGGGTTCTCCTTGCTGGTTAATATATTTTATCAGGAAACAAACAAAATGAGTGAATACACGATTAAAATTTTTAATTGTGTATAAGATGAATGCTTTGTAATGAAAATGACTGATTTGAGTTTGCAGCAAATATTTAAAAATATTTTTTTCCCAGCATCTTCTATGCCTTTTGTAATAAGTGCAGTTAATAATTTAAATTATTCCATGGTTTTTTTTAAAATTTCTTTTACTCTTTCGACCTGATTTCGAAAAAAATAATAATAATAAAAGTACAACCTACTTGTTAGACTGATTTACTAATTTTCTCGACTGAATTACTAATATCATTTTTACTAAAACGCCAAAGATTTGCACAGTATAATCTAGTCATCCAGTATACAATTTAATAAAACTTCTTTTTCCGATTTTCTATTAAATCCTCAGTTCACACCCATAGAATCCGCGTGTATTGTACCACCCCGCACAATAAGAGTGCGTTGCTAAGAGACGCTTCACAAATGAAAGGATTTCCCATGATCCTCTTCTGACGGGAGGCGTGTTTACATTCCCTACCCTGATACAGCAAAGGCAGGAAATCAGCCAATATCATTGGCTCACGCCGCCGCAAGTAGTGACGTCATCGAATGCAAACTTTGAGTCGGTAGATTTCCGTTGCTTGCACTTCGCGAATTCGGAACTACGATGCGAATCTACTTCGCATTTTTATTTAGTCTACTGATTTTTCTTTTTACTCACGAATAACATGAATGTGGCTGAGCAAATTCGAATGAATATTACAGAGGAGAGTTTATCTCCAAAGTTTGAAAACGAAATTGTAGAAAATGGTGATAAAGTCATCATTAGAAGCAATCTTGAAACAATGGTGGATATTAATGAATGGGTGAAAGAACTTGGAATCCGTACAAATACCAAATGGAACTGTAGAAAATCATGTCCAGCTGGAGAAAAATTTGTTTGCTGGTAAGTTTTGTTTCGAATGTATTCTTAGTTTCTTCTCTTTAAAGAAAATCTGCTTTAGCTCTAAATCCTTATATAATGATTTTCTAATATATATACAGTAGAGTCCCGCTAATCCGGACCCCGCTCGTCCGAACATCCGGTTAATGCGATCGGGATTTCTAAAAAAAACGTAGGATGTACTAATTTATTTAGAGGTGAGTGTTGGTATTTAGAAATTGAAACACAAGCGATTTCGTCGCCAATATGGTAACCTGAGGAATCGAGCGGATTGGTTCCGTTGGCAACCCATCGGCTAGATCGCTTACGTCACGGCAGACGTCTCGCGTTTTTCAGTTGTTTACATACCACGCGGATTATTATAAAACTTAAAAATATGTATTAAATATTTAATTAAATAATAAAGTATGTTTTAATTGGGATAATTTTAAATAGTAAATAAATGTAAAATGGAACTTTTATTTATTTAGTTGATTATATATTTCTCTGTTCACATAATTAGATTTTTTTTCTCTTTGCATTATAATAAAAATCGTTTGCATGGAATTTTTGAAGTTGCTTGGTCAAATTTTGGAATTCATTCTTTGTTATGCTGTCTTTACCTGTGTGATGGTTTCCTTGATGCGCCGCATTGTTTCATTTTTTCTTTTTGATATAGTTAGAGCGTTTCCTCCCAAGTGCAAATCTTAGAACTGAGTAAGTCTTAATTTGTTACTATTACTTGTTCTGAAGAACATTTGCCCTTAGTAGCGAAGCTGCTTCATTAGAGTAATTAAAAGAAGCTGATTCCATACATTCACTAAGCTAGCGAAGCTACTAGGTTCCCGCTTTGCTGAAAGCGAAGCCGCTGATGTTTTCTTAAGTTAAAAAGATTTGCCTGGTGCCCACTTCAGGTGCCGCAGGCACAATTTCTACTGCTTCATTAGAATAATGAAAAGAAACAGATTTCTTACATTCAATGAACTAGGAAAGCTAATAAATAGTTCTGTTGAAATTCTACATTTCAAACGGGAGATAGTGCAACGACAAACCAGAAACGCATTGGGTCCGAAAGAAGATTAAACTTTAAGCGATTAAATTTTAACTGTGCCCGATGCACGTTTGTTTATTATTAGCATCCATCTTGCTTCGGCGACTTGGCGTTCTGGCGCCGTTTTAATAAGAGTTTGTTCCAACTTCTAGATTTCAACCTAGGTGAAGTACGAAAATAATAATGCTCGCATCCTGTTACCAAACTGTGTAAATTAAGCTGTTGGAAAAGTTGTATATATGTATGAAAAAAAAAACTTTTTTTTTCATGGTAAATGGGTAAATTTTAATAAGTTTACCCATCTAGTTTAGTTTTAGTTTCATTAACGTCTCGTTTTGAAGCAACACGAGGGCTATTTCAGGACGGTCTTCGCCATTTTGAACCGCGGCCAGATGACGAGGACGACACCTGAGCCGGCACCCCCTCTCCAAACTTCACAAACACCGCACCAGAGGAAGGATGTTTGGCCCCCTACGTATGATTTAGCGCGCAACAAACCCAATACACGACGGATCTTTAGTGGAATCTGGTTTCGAACCCGGAAGGCCGAGACCTTACCACTACGCCACCGCGGCCTTACCCATCGAGAGCTATTACTCGCGCATTTTAAGGCATATTCCGGACTTTTGGTGATCCGGACAGGGTCTGGTCCCATCTAGTCCGGATTACCGGGACTCTACCGTATATAGTATTCCCATAACTAACTCTTACTAAAGTAGTTTTTAAATATTATAATTGTAGGAAAAAATTTGAGTGTCACCATAGTTCTTTCAATAAGGTTCCGGTTACGAAGAATACGAAGGCAATTTCGAAGAACGCTGCCTGCCAAGCATCTGTCACAGTAAAAATTAAATTGAATACTATGCGGACTAGAATGACCGATGTTTTTATACGTGTAAGTATATTTCTTCATTTATGGTTTCAAAAATGTTCTGTCCAGTGATTTTTTCGAAAATGACATTGTTTTGATGGAAGTTCAGTGCAAATCTGCATTGTTAAAATTGGTAGATATTTTCCTTTTTATAACTTTTATTTGTTAATATCGCTGTTAAGATGGAATTTTTAAATTGATTTTTCACTTATTCTCTGATGTGGGTGAGTTTTTAAATTTTGTACACTTGTGGGTTGTCATTGACCCTGCATTATTTTAATATTTTCAGAAATTAATTATCACTTAATCGATTAATTTAGTTAAATTTTGATTCCATTCCAGTGGCATGACTTGGTAGTAGATTTCAGAAAAAATGATTTAAAGAATTCGTAATATTTATTACAATGAATTATTAATTTAAGAGTAAAACGTACCAAATGAATAAAATAAAAAAAAAAACGGTACCTTTTAGTAAGCAAATAAAATTGTTTTTAAAAACTATTTTTGTTTAATTTTTTTATTGCTTTATGTGGTTATGTATTATTTCCAAAACCCAAAGATGTAATAATCAAAATACAATAGAACTTCGATTAACCGTCACCGTCGGGACCAGAGAAGTGTCGGATAACCGAATAGACGGTTAAACGAGTGACGGATAATCGAAGTTTCCCTGTAATGCTAATTCTTTCAAAATTAATTATATAATTCACTAGCAGTACGCGCTCGGCATTGCCCGTGGAATTAGGACTTCGATAAAATGGAGAAAAAAATGCCCTCAATGACTCGAAATAGTTTTGAAAACAAAAGATACACATTATTGATTTTCCCGCTTATTTTTCCTCTCGACAATGACGCGAATGTAATGACGTCACCGGAAGGAATCGGACTGTGGAAATGCAGTCTGGGAATGAAAGCATATTACGTCACCTCCTGCGAGGAACCAACAATGCATTCTAGGGTCGGCCGGAGAAACTCTCGCTGTCAAATCTCGCTAGCAAAAAAAGTGTTTGAATTGATCATTGAATAATTAATTTAAAAAAAAACGGAATAAGATATTTTAACCGTTCTTATTTTAAATCCGACAGAAACGTTCCCGTTATAAGCTGGGAAAAAATGAAAATTATAGGGTTGTTAGAACGTCAGATGCGAGAATTTGAAGAAATCCTTATCAAAAATTACCTTAAAAGTGACTATTATTTAAAAATTTCTCAAAATTCAGTAACTTACTTTGGAAACTCTAAAAACAAACTTCATTAGAACGAAAACTGTTTGTTCTATCCGATGGTGCATTGATTATTTTTCAACGATCATTAGAAAAGATACTGCAGCCGTAAACGTGCCAAAAATTACCCAAATCGACACAAAACATTAAATAAAAAAATTTCTAGATTAAATTTTAAAATTCCGGCTTCGAGGTGCATTGAGTCTTCATTACGTCTACCTGTGTGCCAAATTTCATGGCTGTAAATGTGATAGATTCGTCTGGACATCACACACGCAAGCATTGCCTTTTATAAGTATAGATTAACTCTAAACAAAAATGACTAAAAATGTAAAGAAATGAAAACGGTATGTATAAATTATAATGCAAATATTTTGATTAAAACTAATTTATTTATATAACATCTACATAATAAATATGGCGTGTTATTGCGAAAATAACCGGTTTTCGGGTATTCAGGTTTTTTCACCTCCGGTTTAACCTGTCTGTTATAACCGCACAAAATAGCTGGTTTCTGGTTTTATAAAAAAAACAAACGCCATTTGTAGACACATTTTTTTTATTAATATTGTTTTTACAAGAAATCAATCCATTGGCCATTATCTATCCATTCATAAAGACTCCTTCAGTAATGCGCCAACTATCAGACACCTCGAGGAAACAGTTGTCGGTGATTGGGCCTGAGATGCTGAAATTCAAAGCTTCATGACTTGGTAAATTTTAATCGAACCTAAAATCGAGCCTATCTTCCGATCTGGTTTTTTTACCCGGTTATTGGATTTAAAAATATAACCTGGACAAAAAATAACCTAAAAAAAACCGGTTAACCGAAAGAAAAAAAAACGGTTTTCGGTTAAAACCGGTAGGGTTTTTCCATCCCTATTGCATAATGAAAATATAAAAATCTGTGTTCATTCTTCACAGTGAGTAAATGTTTTTCTGAGACAATTCTTTATTTTCAGAAGAATTTGATTTTGATATAATCTGATTTATATTGCCATTTTATTTCTTAACACTCAAATAACGTCACATCCATTTGTTAAAAGTGCATTAATGAAACAACTGGATCTTTTCAGCGAGGATTAGTTGGAGTAATAACCGTCGCTCCATTCCACACGCACAGTCTCATGACTGCTGAAACTCTCCGATTTCTTCCTGCTGAAAACTGCAGGGAGGAGTTTGAAACGTATTTTAATGCCGGTATGGGACCTGCTGAATCAAGCAAGTATCATACACAAATCCTGGAGAGGAATCCAGCTCTCCAGCCAAGTGATTTGGCCAACAGTAGGATCAATCCTTCTAAAAGAACGGTTGCATATTGGCATGAACAATGGAGACTACGTCATCTTGGGCCTCGAAATGAACATGACGTGATTGAAGTAAGTTTTTTAAAATTTTCATCTTCTCTGTCTCAGCATCTTCTATGTCTTTTGTAATATAGTCGACCCCCCTCTTAACCGGCTTAAATGGGACCGAGGGTAAGCCGGTTAGATGAAAATCCGGTGAAACCGGGGCAATGAAATAAATTAAAGTTCAGATGTATTTGTCTTATAAATAAATACACAATTAAAATATTGCGTCATTTTATTCAATGTGTTAAAGTGTTATAAGTTCAACCAATCACCACAATCGTTTGGTAGGGGACACCTGTGGCCTTCTATTGTCAAGGTCAACAAGTGCCTGTCGGTTACTGAGCCGCATTCCACTTCCCTCCCCCAACTATCATATTGACATTCCGGGACCACCCCATGTTTGAAATACGTGCGATACCGATACTAAATAACGAAACGCGTGTTTTTTTTTTCTGGTACTTATCCGTTAGCCGGGCGCAAGCGAAAAATCGCCAAATAATGTAGAATTCCGCCAAATTATTCCGTTGACTGTTTAGTCATTCGCTCCGCTTGGCGACTTGGCTCGCGTTTGGTTCACAATTGGCGACATTTGCGCCCGGCTAACGGAAAAATACCTTTTTTTTTATTTTTAGCTATTTTTTTGCATTTAAAGATAAAAAAAAATCGGCCGGTTAAACGAAGTCCGGTTAAGAGGGAGTCTACTGTACCATGAATCGGTTAACCGACATTTTCTATTGTCCGTTGTCGTCTAAAAAGGAAAGTAACGTATGATTATAGTTTTATCATACATTTCTGACTTGAAGTTTATATTGACCGTTTTGTAAAATTAAATACAACATGTATGTATTATTCACTTTTAAAGGATTTTATTTTCATCCTAAAGCCACGGCCACACGAGCGTTTTTCCCCAGTCCTTTCATGCTGCATCCCTAAAACGCAGCGCCGGGGGAGGAGGTAAGCGGGAATGCCCCTCCCCGACTTTCGAGTACAATCAGTGGCGGTTTTTCGCACAGGTGGTCACCTCGTGCCTCAAAATCTATTCGACATACAGCCGACATGGAATTTACGACATTGGGTAGGGAAAGGGGCCTCAAAAGAACCATGCGCCTGTTGTCTCATATTGTTAAAATCCGCTACTGAGTACAATGGCACAATATGGGTCGTTTTGTGATGCGTAGTACTATGAAGAAAACTGTGAATGCATTTTGAACGCCTTCCTTTCTTCCGATTGTCTGAAGTTTGACAGAGATAGAGTGAAACTTCTCCGAAATTAGCCGCTGCGAGGATTTTTTTCCCAGTCGCGGAGGAAGTTGATCGCCGAAGCAATTATCTCCACAGGGAGCATGTGGGGGCCGGCTAGGTCCCGTTTATGGCTTTTACCGAGAATGACATTTTGTTATCGACGAGAGTGTGTTTAACACTTTTAGCAGAATTCGCACTGAAAAGTTCGTAGAGGTGGCACAGTTACGACATCAGGCTTTCTTAAAAATGATTTATTATTAATCCAAATCATAATACTCTTCACTGGAGTAATCAAAACACTAAAATAAGTTTAAAAGATTCTTCTCTAATACGAAAAATATTGACAGAAAACATAACCCGATCTCGTGCATGTATGTCATTGTCCGTTCTCATCTCCAACTGACAAAATCATGTCAACAAACCGTCACTGCAGTTGTGTATCAAAAACCCGTTTTTATTTGCATTCAAAGTATTGCCAACCAACTAAGGGGTCTATTCTGGTACCCCCGGTTGGGTTGGGAGACGATCACTTACCCGTTGTTAACGTGCGGAAAAGTGACGTCTCCCAAATCGGGTTCGAATTAACCTGCGATCATGGTAAGGAATTTGAAAAATACCCAGGGACTCTATTATCCTCGGATCCGAAAAATAAATTTATTGCTAAATTTTTACAAAATGTCTAACAAGCGCCCCCCTTTTTACAATTCCCATCCATGATCCCTTACAAATCACCAATTATTCAGTTGAAAAACAGATAATACTCCACGAAAATTTACATCTTTGCATTGCAAGGGACAAGATAAATCAATTTTTACTAACAAAAAAATTCCCTTTATGTTAAGTAGATAAGATTTTTCTACAAAATTGTAGTAATTTATCTTTATCCATAGCTTTAGTGAGTATATCTGCCAAATGAAATTTAGTGCTTAACGTATTGAATACATTGTCATGAATAAAATTTCTGAAAAGATGGTAACGGACGTCAATATGTTTCGTCCTATAGTTATCGACAGGTGAATTCGAGAAACTTATGGCGGCTTGATTATCACAAAACATTATATTTTCGTTTACTTTTGAATTTTAGCTTTCATTATTCAATACGTTCTTTAACCGTATAAATTCCTTTGCTTCTGTAAGAGCAACATACTCGGCTTTCATAGTAGATAGACTGATTTTTGTTTAAAAGTTCGCCATGAAATGGGAGTTTCGTCGATAAAAGCTATAAAACCTCCCCATTGATACTCTATCATCTCGGTTTATTGCGAACTCCGGATCTGAAAAGCATCTCAATTTTAAAGATTTAACTTTTGAAAGTTCCAACATGTAATTCTGTATATATGTCAAGTAACCTAATAACCTCAATAAACAATTCCAATGTTTTATACCAGGGTTGGATTGGAACTGAGACAAGACATTTACTGCATACATGATATCTGGTCTTGTTCGAAGAGCAATAAATGCTAAAAAACCTATCAAATTTCTGTATGGAAAGTTTAACAATTCCTCGCTAATCTTAGGTGAATCAAGTTTAGAAAGAACTTGGCCTTTTGATATGGGTTGGGAACTAACTGGAAATTTGTATTTAACTTAACTCTTGCAAACTGTCTTAATATAAGACTTTTGGTGTATAAACAAACCATTTCCTTGTTCCTCGAATTTTATCCCTAACATTTCTTCGTTCTACCCAATACTTTTAGATCAAAATTGTCTTCCAGTAAATTTAATACAAAATCAAGTTTTTGAATTTTTTTACCAAAAACTATTATGTCGTCCACATAAAACAATAGAATTACATTATCTCTAAAAGTATATACACAGTTATACCAATCTAACTTCTTAAATTTTAATTTAATTAAGATATTTTCCACCTCTACAAACCATTGACGGCTACTTTGATGTAGACCGTATATTGCCTTTCGTAATAGACAAACTTTGTGGTTCTCTTTCATATCCTGTTCGTTGTTTCATATATACAGTAGTATCTAAATTAGCATATAAATAAGCATTATTTTTATCTATTTGAACATGAGTCCATTTTCATAAACATACACAGATACTGAAAAACAGTTTTACAATAAAGTTAACGACTGGACTGAACACCTCGTCAAAAGATTCTCCTTTTAAGTGTGTATTACCCTGTGCCACTAAACGTGCCTTGAATCTAACAGCTCTGTTATTTTCATCGCGTTTAAGAGTATAAACCCAACGGTTTCCCACACTTGCGCGTTTTCAAGGAGTATCAACCAAATCCAAACTTTACGCTCGGTCATTACGTTGATTTCCCTATCCAGTGCATCACACCATTCGGATGCTTCTCTGGATCTAAGGGGTCTCCGGTTGGGGTGGGAGACGTCACTTTTTCCGCACGTTTAAAAGGGGGGAAATCCCCCCCCCCCCCCCAACCGGGGGTACCAGAATAGACCCGTAAGTGCTTGTTGATAGCAGGTAGGGATTCTTACTTCAACTACATTAGCTTCTTGTTTAGCTGAATCTGTTAGTTTCTCGGATTTTGTATTTTCCCCACTAAAATCAAACAAATTCTTATCAAAATTAATTTTGTGTTTAGTACAATACCGTTCTATTTCGCTAAACGAGTTGCTTTACCTTCGATATCATAATAGATATCTACTCCAATTGCTTCTCGTCCTATTTTTCGAATCCACTTAATCTCTGAACATGGGATTAAGCTACTATCGGTGGATGCACTAGGTTCTTCAAGTGATGTTGAGGGAGATTCTGAACTCGTTTCAGGAATTAAACTACCAGATAAGACCCTATCCACTGTATCAAAATCGTCCTCATCATCAGAGTAATTTGAGATGGTAAAATTAAACTTGGGGTATTGATTAGATTTTGACTTGCGTCAATTCCTTTAGTATTTTCATCGAACCGTACATTAATGGTTTAAATTAATTTGTTTTCATCTTTCAACCATATCCGATAACCCTTTGTATGTAACGCATAACCCATCATGGTACCTAGTTTGCCTCGCACATCTTGTTTCTTTCTAATTTGTTTGGGCACACCAACATATGCTAAACAGCCAAAAAGTTTAAGATGCGATACCGATGGCTTTTTACTTGAATATTTTTCGAAAGGAGTTTTAGGGGTCTATTCTGGTACCCCCGG
>BGPR01000734.1:195782-239343 GCA_013235015.1 Araneus ventricosus | reverse complement strand
AAAACAGAAAATTCGTCCATTAATAATTTTTTAAATGACATGATTTAGAATTATTCACCCCGGTGTGGGTTCGGTTAACAACGGAATCCCTAAACTCAGTACCAGAATAGACCGTTAATTAAAATTCGGTGTTTCCGTTTGATTTATATGGATAAGTACTCGACGAAATTCCAACACAAAATTATTCTATAAGTGGTTGAGTAGGTTCGATAGAGACGTCACTTTTCCACGTTAACAACGGGAAAAGTGACGTCTCTCAACCCAACCGGGGCAAATACCCAGAATGCATCCCCTTTAATTTTGAATTAAAATGAGAAACGTTACACGAAAAGATTTTAGATTTCGCATTTTCTCAAAAACTGACCTAAGAGATTTTTTAAAACAGCAAAGATAGCTAATTTCTGAAAGTTATTAATAATTTCTAAAGAATGTTTTACTTAATTTACTTAATGGGCACAAGGAGCAATTTGACCATTCTGAATAAAATGTATACGTTGTTTTCAAATCACATAAAATTTTAAAAACATTATACCATTAAAACTAAAGCGTTGCTCCAAAAAAAAAAAGTGGCAGGCGATAACAATAGTATCGTTGGAAATTACTTTAATTAATTTTGAAAATGTTTCCAAATTAAACAGAATGCCGCATGAAAACGAAATTGATATACCTGAAAAGTTAATTTATTGAACTTTAAGATGATGTTGTCGATTTTTGTGCGATAATATGCCCGAATGTATTGCGGAGAAACTTTAAAATTTAAGGTGATTTTACTAAATTTCGAAAATCCTTTCTTGGTGAGCACTACTATCCAAAAAAGCAACCACCTGCCAAATTTCCCCAAGTTTCTAGTCTCATGCTTTGGGAAATCTGTTGATGAGTCATTGTCTATTCTGAATTTTGATTGTGAGATCACCTTCTTCCATCGTCACCAACGGGAAAAAGTGACGTCTCCCAACCCAACCGGGAGTACCAGAATAGACCCCAGTGAGTGACTTTCTCTTTACATATATGTACACCCCATCGGGGGTACCAGAATAGGCCCGACTGACTCATCAACGAATTTCCCAAAGCACTGAGACTAGAAACTTGAAATTTGGCAGGTGGTTGCTTTTTGGATAGTAGGTGCTCACCAAGAAAGGATTTTTCGAAAATTTAATTAAAAATCACCTTAAATTTTAAAGTTTCTCCGCAATACATTCGGAGCATATTATCGCACAAAAATCATTTTAACATCATCTTAAAGTTCAATAAATTAACTTTTCAATTATATCAATTTCATTTCCATGCGGCATTCTGTTTAATTTGGAAACATTTTCAAAAATTAATTAAAACACAATTTCCAACGATGTTTTTATTGTTATCGCCTGCCACTTTTTTTTGGAGCAACGCTTTAGTTTTAATGGTATAATGTTTTTAAAATTTTATGTGATTTGAAAACAACGACCATTTTATTCAGAGTGGTCAAATTGCTCCTTGTGCCATTAAACCAAATTAAACAAACATTCTTTAGAAATTATTAATAACTTTCGAGAAAATTAGCTATCTGCTGTTTTAAAAAAATCTCTTAGGTCAGTTTTGAGAAAATGCGAAATCCTAAAAATCTTTCGTGTAACAGATTTTCTCATTTTAATTCAAAATTAAGGGGTCTATTCTGGTACCCCCGGTTGGGTTGAGAGACGTAAGTTTTCCCGCCGATCAAATCCGGGGTACCAGAATAGACCCCTAAATTTCATGTCATTTAAAAAAAATTATTAATGGACGAATTTTCTGTTTTGTTTATTTACATTAAAATGCCTTACCTACTTAATTCCGGTGTAAAGCTAAGTCAATGGAATCTTCAAAGCGGAAGTCCATAAGAAATGCAAATAAAGTCAAGGTTTTTAATGCAAGTAAACAAAATAGAAAACTGGTGCATAACTTATAGGGAAAATTAGCTTTCGGCTATTAAAACGTTAAGCGCTACGACTCACATCTGAGATTCGAACCATCTATCTAAACTTATCTTCTGTTTATGTGTATAATTTCGTTAACTACCATGGGCAAAATATTCTTAAGATTTCAGAGACTTGATCAAACCCAATAAAGATCCAATTATTCACTTTAAAAGCAGATTTTTTAGACCTTAAAGCAAGTAGATTAAAATAGCTAACCGCTGAGAGTGTTAAAAATAATTTTGTTCACTTGATATTTTCATTTTAATTAAACGTATCCAGACGATAAAAGGATTTTGTTTATAAATTAGTTCATATAAGAATATTTCATTGTGGTACCGTGGATACATAAAAGGTTTCAAAAAACCACGCGAACTAAGCCGCGGGTATCAGCTAGTATACTATATTTATTTTTGTCCTGTAATAAAAGTGTGTTTTTAAAATTGCTTTTAATAAATGTATTAATTCTGTCGCAAGATGCTTTCATGTGTTTAAAACATTTGTTCCTCTATTTTGGGTAATACATGAGAAACCGTAACATTAGTTATTAATATAACATCATTATTCTCTTCTGCATACATTTTATACTGGTAGAAGAGTACTTTTCTTTTACTATTTATATTTGTGGTTATCTTTGGGTTCCTTTACGCAAATTTAGTTTTGAATTATTGTTTTTTCGTGTTTTGTTTTCGACTCTGCTCTTTGTCTTCTAGTTTTTGATAATTTTATTGAAATTATAAGTTATTACTATTGTTTCAGATAGTATTTTGTTTAATTTAGTGATTATCTTTATCTGAAATCTGTTGTTATCGTGCGTCGATTTATGCTTCTTTGTACCTTTCTGAAAAGCTTCTGTATTGCACCGTTTGTTATTCTACACTGCTTCCGCAATTGCTTAATTCAGCATCTTTTAAATCGATTTAGAATGCTTCAAAATGAACAATAACGTTTTGAAAGAAATTTCTACTCGGTTTTTTTTATCAATCGAAGTTCGGCTTTCCGATTTCGCTGGGCGAAAGACGGTTGCTGGCGTTCGCTGGCGCCATTTTGGCGCGAAACGGGCTTGACGTCATTCGTGCCCATACAGCGGTGAGCTTAGTCAGCAATGTAGAGGTAAACAGGTTACTTCCCGTTCGCTCGCTATAGAAATTTTGCATTTTTTTTTCTGTATTTTCCGGCTATCGCTTGAGATAAAATAATGTCGGAAAGATACAAGTATTGTATTGTTCCTTATTGTACTAATACAACTAGAACGGCACCCGATAAATTATTTATCGATGTGCCAAGAAATGACTTTCTTCGCAAAAAGTGGTGTAAAGCGATGAGGAGAGATGATGCGCTCAATCCGAAGCTAACGTCTACCAGCACCCGTCATGTCTGTGGAGATCATTTTGATGTAAGTAATTAATCTACGTTATATCTATTAAAATTCTATAAATTGAATATCACGAAGCATTGTAAAAAATAGAATTGAATTCGATATCTGTCTTGTTTTGAATATAAGTATAAGGTGAGATTAGCTGCATAAAATAAATAATTGTTTATAACGTAAATAGTTAAATTTAAATAGTTATGTTCCCATGTATTATCCTCCCCTTTCTTTAATCACATGGAATTTATATTTTAAGAAAAAAGTGTTCTCCCATACCAATATCAGGAACCACTGTAAAGAACAACTTTGAATTCAACATCTGTTTTATTTTTAAAAAAAGAAGTATAAGGTGTTGTAAGCAGCAAAAGAGAAATATTTATTTAAGAGCAAATAGTTAAATTTAATTAATATTCCCTCTATTATACCCCTGCTCCGTTTGATCACATGGAATTAATATTTTAAGAAAACATTATTCCCCCATATCAATATCAGAAAGCACCATACATTCCCTATCTGTTCTGCTTTTAATATTAGTATAAGGTGACATTAGCAGCATATCTTATCTTAATACAAATAAAAGTCGTTGTGGGTATGTTTGTATGTATATCCACATCTCCTCCTAAACCGCAGCACCGATTTCAACCAAATTATGCCTACGTAGTATTTAAGGCAAGAGGAAAATACCTGCCGACTTTTCAAAGTACAAAAGTTAATTAAACACTCAGTTGATTAGAAATTAACCGGAACCGTTTTTAATTTCATAATAAATTATTTCACAAAAAATATTTTTGTACCATCTTTATCAGTTAACTGTTTATGACAAATATACTCGTCATGTAAAAAGTGCACAATTTTGTGTTATGGCGAATGTATTCGTCATGAGTAATCAGTAATGACAATTTGCCCCTTCTTTTTTGACCAAACCAGTGTGCCCTCGTGCAAATTCATAAGAATTAAGAGTTGTGCTCAACTACTGTCCCCTCTCAATGTCCCTGAGCACTCTCTCGAGGTGGAAGGTACTGCAATATTAAGTGTGCTGCATTCTTTTTATTTTTCAGTTGGAGAAAGATATGAGAAACTATATGCGGTATAAACTGCAAGGTGGCAAGGTATTTATAAAAAAAGGTGTTGTTCCACATATTTTTAAATGTCAGATGTCTCTCCCTGTCACTCCAAAGGGAGAAAAAAGGAAACGCCTGGACATTGTAGCAAGATCGATGGATGCTCAACCAACGGCATCAACTTCTGCTGCAGCGAACCTTGATGTGGAAAGCGATGCATTAGATTTACCTGTGACGGTAAAAAAAGAATTTAGTGACAAAAGCATACAAGTTAGTCTGAAACCTTTACCTTTTTTATTGTTTCGATGGGTTTCTTTTTCTATTTCACTTTTAATATTATGTTTATGATAGATGGGTTAGATATTTAGTTAAGTTATACTAAAGTCCCGGTTTGAAGCAACACAAGTGCTATTTGGGACGTTTTAAGAAGTTATAAAACATTTTATCAAATAGGTGGCGCGCACTACTTGTGTGTTGAACCATCGGGAGTTATTATTCTACTACCAGTGTTTGTGATCATAATAAAGAGTGCGTTTTTGGAAAGAAGAGAGTCTCAATCCTTTTTAGAGCATCAAATCTACACCAGAACCAGCTATATTATCCAGGAGTGGCGTTAGAGTTTACCCGACGGGGGGCATGGTCTCCCCGACAGGGGGGCACGACCTACTGTACGGAGGGACTAGTGTAATGAAAGTGGTCTCAAATTTTCGCCAGATCTTTATTTATCAACTAGTTGAATAACCCGTACAAAACATTTCTCCGACGAGGGGGGGGGGCAGAGCATTCCCGACAAGGAAGCCCTGGCCCATCTGACGCCACCCCTTTCATTTTTCCGTGATACTATCCAGATGATCCGTCGAACGTACAAGTGAGCTCTTTTTTCCAATAATTATTCGAACTTGAGATTATAAATTAATTCATTATGGAGTCTTTAAAAACAAAAAAGGAAAGTTCTAAAAACCGTGTTAACGCGGCATAGAGATAAAGTTGCATCGTCAATAAATGATGCAGATTCAACCACTTTGCTACTATTTGACTCTAAAACCAGTGATTTATTGAATGACTTTAAGTTACTATTCAATTCAATTTTCGTAACCTGCAAGCTAGAGGAGTTGGATGATTTTATTAAAGAGAAAGAAACCATAGACGATTGTGTCGATGGGGGGAATTGAGATTAAACGTTAATCGTAAAATGAATAAAACTGATCCTGAAGATTCTATTTTATCTGTGTCAAACTGTAATGCAAGTGTTCTGTCCGACGTAAAATTACCGACACTATCCGTACCAACATTTAATGGTGAAATTGAGAATTGGATCATGTTTAAAGACATGTTCGTCGCAAGTGTTATTGAAAATAAATCCATTTAAAATTCCATGAAATTACAGTATCTTAAAGCCAGTTGTAGGGATGAAGCTTTGCGAGTTATACAGTCAATCTCTATTTCTGATGCTAATTTTGATATCGCATGGACACTTTTAGGAGACGGGTATTCAAATAAACGGGATTTATTAAATGCCATAATCAAAAAACTTTTGAGTCAACCTACTATAAGTGAATCATCTAGTGCCATCTCCGGGGCGCATATTTACAAACCCTACCCTGATAGAACTAAGGCAGGAAATCAGCCGATATCATTGGCTACGAGGGACAGTGACGTCGTTTTCAGCTCTCGCACGTAGCGTACAGCAATCATAACAAAACAAGAGTCGACTAAATAAAACTGCGACGTAGGTGCTTATCGTAGATCAAAATTCGCGAAGTCCAAGCAACGGAAACTTAAACTAATTCAAAGTCCGCATTCAATGGCTTGTTTTGTTATAATTTTCGTACGAGAGCAAAGAACGACGTCATCGGCTCTGGGCAAAGCGAGCCAATCATATTGTCCGATTTTCTGCCCCAGTTCTATCAGGGTAGGGTTTGTAAATATGCCTCCGGGGCATGGCCTATTTCCGCCACCTTATCACATTTGACTCTAAAAAGGGACATGCCGCATTGACGTTTTGTCACCGTGGCCAGTGGCGTACAGAGGTAGGTGGCAGTCGGGGAATAATATGAGTTTTTTTATCCCATTTTTCACCAGTAGTTTATTAGCTTATTTTTTCTCCACATGTGTTAGGAGTATACGAGAAAGTTTAGGGGAGACCACTCCCGCTGGTTCCTTTCAAAAACGGCATATCGGAGTAATGTTTTCACTCCATGGCGCCCCCTACAACTGGTACCCGGAGCATCAACCCCCCTCTTGCCCCCCTGTAGCTACGCCACTGCTAGGATACGATGCCCTTATGCACTCAAAGCTCGTTAAGCTTAGTTTTGTAATCCAGTGTTGTTACTCTCAGTTAGTATGTAACTACTAGAAAATCACCCGTCATGGTATGACGGGTGCAAATTGCTTCTTCATTCGAGAGATTTCTCGTCAAATTTGACGTGTTTGAATAGATATATATGGTAGAGAAATGTTTAACATTGATTGAAAGCAAATTAAATAAACATGTGTTTTATGACAGGAAATATTTTTTTATTTACATATTTCTATATTCAAAAAACCTCTTGGTAAACGACATTCCGTGTGAAGTATTTTTCGTTGTTTAACAATTTTATTATAATTCAACAACCATGAAATTCTCAGCTTGTCAAACGTAAGCCAAAAGTTACAATTTCAAAGGAATTCTTTTTGGGAATTCTAATCAAAACAAAGCACTTCTCTGCTTGTCAACCGTTACCAACAAATATTATCAAATTACATCATCACTATTACGATAAATAATTGGATGCATTGTGGCGTCCAAACTATATCACGCGTATGATATACCACTGCCGTAATTTACTACTTTCTATTAAAAAACGGAAATTAATTTGAAATATACGATTAATATAATTTAAAATTTCTCGGGAACTATTGATCATAGCGAGACAGATTTTATATCAATCGATAGAAAATTTTATTTCGCTATTTTAGAGCTGTTAAATTTAAAATTAGAACGACAATTATAATTTTAAATTTAAAATAACTGCAATTTAGGTTCTTTAACAGTGAAATAATGCTGTTTAACGTCTCGCAGTGCTATGTCGCGAGTTTTATTGTCGGTGACGTCAGAGCGTTACCGAGAGACAGATCTGGGCAAAAGATACTCATTTTACTATTATATATATTATTATTATTATCATATTATTATTATCAAATATTGGTAATCTTATCCCTTATACGACTTACTTGACTAATATCTTGCGGAAACCACGTTTCGAGTCATTCGAGTCGCATTAAATTTCGCCTGATTAGCTGTGCTGACGTCATGCTTTTAAATCAGTTTTGCAATTCTTTGAACTTTTAAACTCCTAATGTGTTTTTAAGGATTTAGTGCTTGTGCGTAACATTAAAGTCCTTGCTCTTTTGAAATGGTTTTCGGATTTAATGTTTTAAATTTTTTAAAAATCTTTAATGTGTTTTTATGATTTTAATTTCACGCCTTTTAGAATCCTACTGCGTCTTTTAATGTTTTTGTGGTTGTATGTATTCGTTTTAAACTATTTATGCGTTTGCAAAAATTTTTATGGTTTTGTTTTGAACTTTTATATTCTCTGTATGCAAATTTTTATTTTCTAATACGTTTTCAATATCTTTATGATTCACACATTACGGATTTTGTTGTTTGTTATTCATTGCACTCTGTATCGTTTAGCAAAGGATTCGGAAACCCTCCGCGTTTTTGCGCATGCGCCGGGCGGATTTATTTTCATCAAAATGGGGGGAAAGTGAAGAATGGAAGGGTGACGTTTACATTTTACTGAACATGATCTAGCGAAGAACTCCGGAAATGCGCTCATATGACTCATTGCCTGATACCCCTTTCCGGTGTAAAATCGTCCAAAAGTGGTAGTCTCGGAATCCGTTGCTGAACTGTAAATGGAGTTTTCTCTGTAGTGTGCTTTTCTTCTTTATATTAAAAAAGAAAAATCAATTTTGCTGAAAGACTGATTTTTAGTGCTTGGAAAAAGAAACTTTTCTTTTAATTTTACGCGATATCTTCTATTTTTATGATTTAGGTTAGGTCAGGGCTTTATAAACTATTTACACACTTTTATTCGACTCGACTTGTTTCATATTTGCAAAAATGGAATTTTGTTACCCATTTTTCACTCACTTCACTATTGTCTGTTCTCGATGCCAGTACACTATTCTAATATCTTCAGAACTTGATTATCAGTTAATCGATTAGTTTAATGAAATTTTCATTCAATACCAGTGGCTCCACCTAGTAGTGAATTTGAGAAAAATTGATTGCAAGATTCCATAGTCTTTATGATAATGGATTATAAATTAAGGATTAACAAACAGAAAAAATGAAATAAATATGTACTATACATATTTTTGTCCTGCAATAAAAGTGTATTTGTAACACGTTAGTCGCCACTACTCGCATCCGATATTCGAATAATCTGTCTAATTAGATGACCTCTTCTCTGCCATCTCTTATCTTACAATAGAGAAGGGGTGTGATTCGTATTTGATTCATGTGGCGATTAAAGTGTTTGCACGTATTTTTCCGTCTCACCTATAGAGTTTAAAAGCAGATAATTCATGTTTATGTGCATAATTTCGTTAACTACCATGGGCAAAATATTTTTAAGATTTCGGAGACTTGATCAAACCCAATAAAGATCCAATTATTCACTTTAAAAGCAAATTTTTAAGACTTTAAAGAAGGTAGATTAAAGTAACTAGCCCCTCAGAGGGTTAAAAATCTTTTGTTTCACTTGATATTTTCATTTTAATTAAACGTATCAGACGATAAAATTGTTTATAAATAATTTCATATAAAAATATTTGGGTCTGGTACCGTGGATACATAAAAGGTTCCAATAAACCACGCGAACTAAGTCGCGGGTATCAGCTAGTATTACTTTATTTATTTTTGTCTTGTAATAAAAGTGTGTTTTTAAAATTGCTTTTAATAAATTTATTATTTCTATCGTGCGATTCTTTCATGTGGATAAAACATTTGTTTCCCTATAGTAGGTAATAAATTAGGTAACGTAATATTGATTATTAATACAGCATCATTATTCTCTTTTGAGTACTTTTCTTTTAATATTTATATTTTGTGGTTTTCTTAGGGTTCGTTTACCGAATTCTAGTTTTTGAATTATTGTTTTTACGTGTTTTGTTTTCGATTCTGTTCTTTGTCTTTCTAGTTTCTGATAATGTTATTAAACTTATAAGTTATTACTATGTTTCAGGTGGTATTTTGTTTAATTTAATGGTTATCTTTTTCTGAAATCTGTTGTTATTGTGCGGCGATTTATGCTTCTTTGTACCGTTCTGAAATGCTTCTATATTACGTCGTTTGTTATTCTACACTGCTTCCGCAATTGCTTAATTCACCATTTTTTTTATATTTTTTAAATCGATTTTAGAATGCTTAAAAAAAAGCATAAAAAAATTATAGGCCGTTCTGCTTTTTTTTTTTATTATTTGCGATTAGAGTTCGCATCTGAGATTTGGCGAGAAAAACGATCCATTCTGGCGCGAAACGGGTCTGGCGTCATAGTTTCCTGACAGGGGAGACACAAGCTTCCTTCCCGTTCGCTGTGTATACAGATTCCCTTTCTTTCTACTTTTTCCGACTATCGCGTCAGATAAAATAATGTCGGCAAGCTACAAATATTGTATTGTTCCTAAATGTAGTAATACAACTGTAACGGCGTCCGATAAATTATTTATTAATGTGCCAAAAAATTATGTTATTCGCAAAAAGTGGTGTAAAGCGATGAAGAGAGATCCGAAGCTTCCGGAATTATCAGCAAGCAGCGTTCGTCATGTCTGTGGAGATCATTTTGATGTGAGTTATTAATATTATACCCATTAAAATTGTATATCATGAAGCACAGTAAATTCAGAATTCGGTATCTTTTTTGTTTTTAAAAGAAGTGTAAGGTGAAGTTAGGAGCAAAAAAAATTAAGATATTTTAAAGCAAATAGTTAAAATTAATTAGTTTTTTCCCATTTGATTACATGGAATTTATTTTTTATCCTTTGAGGGGCCATTGTCCCTCAAAGGGTAAAAATATAGAAGATCGCACCTTCTTTAAGAATCTTTTTTTTAAAAAAACTTGTTCTTTTTATTTTATTGCATAAATTTTTTCAATGGATATTCGAATGTTTCTTATATTTTTTAAAAAATTACAGTACTATTGAAAATTAACAAGAATATCTTAAAAATTAATTTAAATTCACGACATTTTTGATAATGAAATTCGTTCTCATTTGTAGTTCCACAAAATAATTCGCAGAATTAATTTTTAATGCAAAATAAATTCTTTATATTCAATGAATGTATTAAAATCAAAATTAGTCTTCAAAAAGTTTGCTCATCAATTATTATAGTTGAGAAAAGGTGGGATAAATTTATCTCATCGTACATCTCCAGTTTGTTGATGACAGCACTAAAATTCCTACATCAGTCGCATTTGGTCTGGTTTGAATATTATTATAAATTTATATAGTTTTTTTTTATATAATTCAAAAATTAACTAACATAATAAAAAAAAGCTTACTTTGCAGTAAAGAAGGCTTACTACTTACAGATACTTTGTTCGTATCTGTAATTTTTTTTTTCCAATTTACGAAAGTTATTACAGTTTTATCATTTTTAATTTTTCAGTACATTTCTTTATATAAGTTATTTTTACCAGATTTTATATTAATTAGTATAAACAAGTATTTTAAAATTAATACTTGTACAAAGGAAATAATTTATATAGTAAAATAAAGCGAAGTAAAATGAAACTATATAAAATGAAATTAATTTTTAAAAGGCACAGATGTGTTTTTAAAAAAATGCCGTACCTGAAGTTATTTTGAACGGAACTTCTGAAATAAATATATTCCTATTATTTTTTTTCTGTAGGCATACGAAATTTAATACATCATGCAAAATCAGGTTCTTATCTTTTCGTTCTTTCTTGTGCAACAGAAATCCCAGCGTCTTCTCGGAATGTCCGAGGGCCCCTCTGCAATTTATAGTTGCTTGATGGTTTCGAAAATCTATCCGTTTTCCTAAGGCGAAGCCTTTTCGTTATAGTATAGAGCTTTGCTCCGGTTACTCAATGCATTCAAGGGAAGGTCAAAACAACTTTTCTTATGAGATAATATACGAGACGGCGTTTGGTGTCCAGTTTCTTTCTCGGAACTGAATAATCACAAACACATGTACTGACAAAACATTTGTGTTACTTCCCTTGTATTAAAATAAAGTAAGCGATCGGGATTTTACTGATAGAAAGTGAGTAGCTTGCTTTGTTCCGAAGCTTTCAAAGAGATCTATAAAAATACTACAGAAGAGTGTGTCACATTTGAGTGCTGAGTGTTGGAAAATCTGTTTCATTCAGAGAGATACTGTTTAGCCTTAAGTTTGTAATAGATGAGAATCTTAAAATTGTGGAGGAAAAAAAGAAATTATAAGACAAAAAAAAGGAGAAATCTTACCGTTGTGCTCTTCTTCCTCGTATCTCAGCCATCATAAAATCGGAATTTTTCATGAAATACATTGCCATCATTGTAGAATCAATCCATGGCAGATTATCCAATTTGCCTTGTACAAAACCAATATCCATTGTGAAATTGCACGTTGAATAGTAGAAAAGCTAAAAACTTCACTTTTCAAATGTTAGCTGGTACAAACGCCTTGATTCAAAGCAGGGCAAAAAAGTAGCGAAAGAGAAGTATGCGAAGGTAGGAAACTTTGACGTCAAAATCTACTCCGCCAATGAGAGTGCGTTTCGGATGGCATCACGATTCTCGCCTCTGAGATTTGGCGAGAAAAACGATCCATTCTGGCGCGAAACGGGCTTGACGTCATCTGTGCTCAAACATCAGCGAGCTTAGTCAGCAGTGTAGAAGTAAGCGGGTTACTTCCCGCTCGCTCGCTAAACAAGTTTTGTTTTTATTTCTATATTTTCCGACTACTGCACCAGATAAAATAATGTCTAAAAGATACAAGTATTGTATTGTTCCTTATTGTACTAATACAACTGTAACTGCACCCGATACGTTATTTATCAATGTGCCGAAGAATGATGTTCTCCGAAAGAAGTGGTGTAAAGCGATGAAGAGAGATGATAAAGCTAATCCAAAATTATCTACAACCAGCGTTCGACATGTCTGTGGAGATCATTTTGATGTGAGTAATTAATATATATTATATATATTAAGATTGATCAAGAAGCACAGTAAAAAATAGCCTTGAATTCGATATCTGTTTTATTTTCAATTAAGGTATAATGTGAGATTAGCAACATAAAATAAGTATTTATATAGCAAGTAAATAATTAAATTAAATAGTTATTTTCCCATGTATCATCCTCTCCTTTCCTTGATTACATGGAATTTATATTTTAAGAAACTAGTGTTCTCCCATACCAATATCATGGGTAACTATAAATAGCAACTTTGAATTTAACATCTGTTTTCTTTTAAAAAGAAGTTTAAGGTGAGGTTAGCAGCAATATAGAAATATATGTTTAAAAGGAAATGGTTAAATTTAATTCATTTTCCCTCTATTATGCCCTTTCTCTTTTTGATCACATGGAATTTTTATTTTCAGAAAATATAGTTCCCCCTCCCCCATATCAATATCAGGAAGCACTGCAAAGAAGATCCTTACATTCCCTATCTGTGCTTCTTTTAATATTAGTATAAGGTGGCATTAGCAGCATATCTTATCTTAATACAAATAAAAGTCGTTGTGGGTATGTTTGTATGTATATCCACATCTCCTCCTAAACCACAGCACCGATTTCATCCGAATTTTGCCTGCGTAGTATTTAAGCCAAGAGGAAAATACCTGCCGACATTTCAAAGTGCAAAAGTTAATTAAACAGTCAGTTAATTAGAAATTAGCCGAAACCGTTTTTCCACTGTAACTTCATACTAAATTATTCCACAGAAAATAATTTTATACCATCTTAACCAGTTAACTGTTTATGACGAGTATACTCGTCATGAAAAAGTACACAATTTTGTTTTATGACGAATATTCGTCATGAGTAATCAGTAGTGACAGTTAGCCCCTTCTTTTTTTACGAAAACAGTGTGCCCTCGTGCAAATTCATGGGAATTAAAAGTTGTGCTCAATTACTGTCCCCTCTCAATGTAACTGAGCACTCTCTGGAGGTAGAAGGTACTGCAATATTAAGTGTGCTGCATTCTTTTTATTTTTCAGTTGGAGAAAGATATGAGAAACTATATGCGGTATAAATTGCAAGGCGGCAGTGTATTTATAAAAAAAGGTGTTGTTCCACATATTTTTAAATGTCAGACGTCTCTCCCTTCCACTCCAAAGAAACGCAAAAGAGAAAAAAGGAAACGCCTGGACGTTGGAGCAGGATCGATGGATGCTCAACCAACGGCATCAACTTCTGCTGCAGCGAACCTTGATGTGGAAAGCAATGCATTAGATTTACCTGTGACGGTAAAACAAGAATTTAGTGACAAAAGCATACAAGTTAGTCTGAAACCTTTACCTTTTTTATTGTTTGGTTGGGTTTCTTTTTCTGTTTCACTTTTAATATTATGTTTATAATAGATGGGTTAGATATTTAGTTAAGTTATATTAAAATCCCATTTTGAAGCAATACCACGGCTATTTTGGGACGTGTTAAGAAGTTAGAAAACATTTTATCCAATAGGTGGCGAGCACGACTTGTGTGTTCAACCACGGGAGTCATTATTCTACGACCAGTGTAAGGCTTGTGATTATAATTAAGAGTGCGTTAAAGAATTTTCTAGATTGAATTTTAAAATTCCGGCTTCGAGGTGCATTGAGTCACCTTTACGACTACCTGTGTGCCAAATTTTATGGCTGTCAGTGCGATAAATTCGTCTGGACATCGCGCGCACACACAAACATTGCCTTTTATAAGCATGGATTTGCACACTATTATTCGACTTGCCTTGTTTCATATTTGTCGCGGGTATCAGCTAGCATACTATATTTATTTTTGTCCTGTAATAAAAGTATGTTTTTATAATTGCTTTTAATAAATTTATTATTTCTGTCGTACGATTCTTTCATGTGGATCCCCTATAGTGTTTGTTCCCCTATAGTGGATAATAAATTAGGTAACGTAACATTGATTAATAATATAGCATCATTATTCTCGTTTGAGTACTTTTCTTTTACTATTTATATTCTGTGGTTTTCTTAGGGTTCCTTTACGCAACTCTAGTTTTGAATCATTGTTTATACGTGTTTTGTTTTCGATTCTGTTCTTTGTCTTTCTAGTTTCTGATAATGTTATTAAACTTATAAGTTATTACTGTGTTTCAGGTGGTATTTTGTTTAATTTAATGGTTATCTTTTCTGAAATCTGTTGTTATTGTGCGTCGATTTATGTTTCTTTGTACCTTTCTGAAATGCTTCTATATTACGTCGTTTGTTATTCTACACTGCTTCCGCAATTGCTTAATTCACCATGTTTTTTTATATTTTTTAAATCGATTTTAGAATGCTTAAAAAAATTATAGGCCGTTCTGCTTTTTTTTTATTTTCGATTAGAGTTCGCCTCTGAGATTTGGCGAGAAAAACGATCCATTCTGGCGCGAAACGGGCTTGACGTCATCTCTGCTCAAACAGCAGCGAGCTTAGTCAGCAGTGTAGAAGTAGCGGGTTGCTTCCCGTTCGCTCGCTAAACAAGTTTTGCTTTTATTTCTATATTTTCCGACTACCGCATCAGATAAAATAATGTCTAAAAGATACAAGTATTGTATTGTTCCGTATTGTACTAATACAACTGTAACTGCACCCGATACGTTATTTATCAATGTGCCAAATAATGATGTTCTTCGAAAAAAGTGGTGTAAAGCGATGAAGAGAGACGATAAAGCTAATCCAAAATTATCTGCAAGCAGCGTTCGTCATGTCTGTGGAGATCATTTTGATGTGAGTAATTAATATATATTATATATATTAAGACTGATCAAGAAGCACAGTAAAAAATAGCCTTGAATTCGATATCTGTCTTATTTTCAATTAAGATATAAGGTGAGATTAGCAACATAAAATAAGTATTTATATAGCAAGTAAATAATTAAATTTAAATAGTTATTTTCCCATGTATCATCCTCTTCTTTCTTTGATTACATGGAATTTATATTTTAAGAAACCAGTGTTCTCCCATACCAATATCATCATTGATCACTATAAAGAACAACTTTGAATTCAACATCTGTTTTATTTTAAAAAGACGTTTAAGGTGAGGTTAGCAGCAATATAGAAATATATTTTTTAAAGCAAACAGTTAAATTTAATTAATTTTGCCTCTATTATACCTTTTCTCTTTTTGATCCCATGGAATTTATATTTTAAGAAAACATTGTTCTCCTATATCCAATACCAGGAAGGACTGTAAAGAAGAGCCTTGAATTCCATATCTGTTCTGTTTTTAATATTAGTATAAGTTGAGATTAGCAGCCTTAAAAAATAAACGTTAAAAAAAAATTAACAAAACCGACTTCAAAAAGTGGCCTAAAAATAGGCTTGCCAGATTTCTGAAATCTTCAACCGGGACACCGGAATGCTCCTCAGCGTCGCGGGTATTCAAGGGTACACACCCTTGGCGGGTTTTTAGAGTGTTTTAGAGGGTAGTTTATTCTCAATGATATGAATAAATGGTTACTGATTAGGAACCTAAACCAGGGGTAATAATAAATGACACAAGCATAAAAATTTAAACATTTTATTTCTTACATGTTAATATTTATAAGTTACTTAAGTAAGAAGAAACACTTTGAATGAGGAATAAAAAATTGAACAATATTTTCATGTACTTCTCATTGGCCGGGACTTTTTTTGGAAAGTCTTTTTTTTTTTTAATCGTGTTGTAAAAATCTTCACAAGCTATTCCGATATTAATTTTACATGTCACCAAGTCCTTAACTGTAGATTCCTTCATCAAACCCCTATCATCAGCCCATGCGTTGTTCATCAAAGAAAATACTCTCTCAACTGGTGCTGATGTCCCGGTAAGCAGAAGGCATGGTCACGATTGGCGAGACAAGACGATACGATGACAATATTATTTATTAGCAGACCATCACTCTTCTATAGTTTTCACTATTCATACAGTACAGTGAAATAAATGATAAAGTAATTATCCTAAATAATCCTTCACAGTTAATTATTTTTAGACTTTTTTTGGTCATCTATAATCAAATTTAATTTTTACCGGGACGTGAAGTAAACCGGCCGGGACACCGGGATTTTGTCTGAAAACCGGGACTGTCCCGGTCGAACCAGGACGTCTGGCAAGCCTACCTAAAAAGTATGACTGTAGGACATTAGTAGTTGTACGTTTCCGTACAACTCATTAACACGCAATAAATCTTCTGTAGCTCATCCCACAGGAGGGATTAGTGTAGGTTTGCTAGAACTTTTGGTTGTTGGCAAATATGACAAGCGGATCGAAAAAGAGAGCAAGTTTCTCTGGACGTAATAGTGTTCGATGTATCGGAGTCTCTTAAATAATTCTGAGAGAACTTTTCTGAATTATTTGACTTATCACTGAAACATGACCTGACTGCCCAAAGGTAGTGAAATTCTTAATTTACATAGTTTTCTCCTTAAATTTTTATGAAAATATAAAGGAAAAACTAAATTATTTGAAATCATGTTATTGAATGTGAATAAATGATTGAAACATAAATAATAAATACCCTTATTTTTCATAAGAAATATATCCTCTTCAATATTGGCTATTCATATTTTTTTATAATATTAGCCGCTTTCGACGACCAGTTGGCTTGGCCATCATTTTGATAGCATTGATTTCGTTCTATTAACTAACTATAATTTAACTATGAATTCATATAATTTTTGGTAAGCTGAAAAAGCAAACACCTCTACTAGTAATAAAAGCAAATGTGTGTGTTTGTTACCAATTATCCCACAGATATACACTGAAAGGTGGGAAGGTGCACCACAGAGAGGTTTTTTTGAAATATTTATTAATTACAGATTAAGCAAAATTTTGGCTTTTTTTCCTTCATAACTTCCGGAAATATCATTACACCTATTTGCGTCATCTGAAATTCAGAAAAAATGATCTTTTTAATGATTGAATTTAGAAGTAATACAATTTTTTTCCTTATTTTTATAAATTGCTGATTATTTAAATTATTGCAACCACTTCTGAAACTTGTTCTTATCAATCACACAGATATCGGTCAAAGGAGCGTTGATAGACAGTTTTATGACTTGTACGCAAACGTATGTGTACGCAAGAGTCACGATACCAAAAAGTATAAAATAATTTTCTTTTTGAAGTCGGCACTAAAATAGAAACAATATTAAATCTTTTTATAAACCTTTATCAAACAAACAACCTAAAAACTACGCGTACCTGTAGGAACTTGTAGTGATAGGTTACGTGATAGGCACGTGTACTTTTGAGGTTGTATTGTTGATAAAGGTTTATAAATAGATTTAATATTGTTTCTACTTCGGCATCGATTTCAAAAAGAGAATTATTTTATACTTTTTAGGGCGCTTTTTGAAGTCGGTTTTGTTTACTTTTTTAAAAAGTTTATTTTTAGTGAGCTTTAGTATTTATCTTTTTTTCACTATTATATGTATAAATACCACAATAACTTTTGTATTATTATTTAGGATTGCATGTATAAATAACATAACCAGCCTATAAACGTCCCACTACAGGCCACAGAAATTTCGACTTGCCAAAGGTAATGAAATTTATACAGGACCAACTTCATAACAGTCCATACCACACGCAGAAAACCGCATTCGAATATATACTTCACATAAAAAATTAAGCGCGAATATACATACATAATAAATACATGCCGAATTGATAATTTCCTTTTTTTGAAGTCGGTTAAAAATAAATAGTTATTTATATGATAAGTTAAATTTATTAGTTATTTTCCCCTCTTTTATTCCCCCACCCTTCTTTTTTGACCAAACCAGAGTTCCCTCATGAGAATAAAGAGTTGTGCTCAACTACTGTCCCCTCTCAATGTCACTGAGCACTCTCTCAAGGTAGAAGGTACTGCAATATTAAGTGTGCTGCATTCTCTTTATTTTTCAGTTGGAGAAAGATATGAGAAACTACATGCGGTATAAATTGCAAGGTGGCAGTGTATTTATAAAAAAAGGTGTTGTCCCACATATTTTTAAATGTCAGACGTCTCTCCCTTCCACTCCAAAGAAACGCAAAAGAGAAAAAAGGAAAGTCCTAGACGTTGGAGCAGGATCGATGGATGCTCAATCAACGGCATCAACTTCTGCTGCAGCGAATCTTGATGTGGAAAGCGATGCATCAGATGTGCCTGTGACGGTTAAAATAGAATTTAATGACAACTGCATACAAGTTAGTCTGAAATCTTTACCTTTTCTATTTTTTTAAAGTTTTTTTTCGACAGTAGCTGCCACCTAATATAATCACTTCGGGACTTAAGAATTTTGATAACATTAACCGATTGATAACAATAACCGAATTGGGTAAAATCAATTTTGATAACATTAACCGATTGATAACAATAACCGAATTGGGTAAAATCAATTTTGATAACATTAACCGATTGATAACAATAACCGAATTGGGCAAAATCAATTTTGATAACATCAACCGATTGATAACAATAACCGAATTGAGCAAAATCAACTATATTTTTATCCCATCAAGGGAAAATAAGAAAAAAAATCACTTACCCAATCTATAAATAAACTATTTCAAAAGCAACAATTAAAAAATCATTAATTCTCTCTCTCTTGCTTGCAGACGATTATTCCTCGACAGTTCACTTATATATTGTTCGTACTCGTATTGTCTTTTAAAATTTTTTGAACGATGCTGAACCCTGTATTTCAAAATATCAAGTGCCTGCCTCATTTCGGCGTTCGTTGGATGGTTTTCTTCAACACATTCGTAGCCGTCGGAATCATCAACGATTATTGCTTGGTCTTGCTCACAAACAGCTTGGCAAAATTCCAAGTCTGTCCGTGTGGCAGCTACTGGAATGTCCTCGTCAATGGACATCCCCTCTTCCTTTAGCAAACCTTCAGGGGGCTCAATGATAATTGGAAGTTTTTAATTTTTGACAGAAACCTCCATGGGCGAAGCACTTTCTGATCGTTTCGGCCGATATTCGATTCCAGGAACTTGTTAAAAATTCTTGGCATGTTGTATGGTGACCATGGAAAATATGGCCACATTATATGTGGAGCGAGAAATTCGACGAACGTCAATCGTTAATGCTGATTGAAAATGAAGAATTATTCAATTCTTTACTTCAAAACTGACATTAAACGATGTAGTGATCACACTAAACGAATATTTTTGTACATTACATACGAGGGTAAGTCATTAAGTAAGTCACAAAAGATAAGAAAAAAAATTACCATGATAATCACGTGGAAACAATTTTATTTTTCAATATAATCTCCACCAGTGTTGATGCACTTATCCCATCGTCTCATCCACAGTAGGACTTCGTGTTGAACGTCGTCATCATCTGCGAAGTGTTTGCCTCCAAGATGTTGTTTTAGTGGATCTAACAGATGAAAATCACTTGGTGCTAAGTCTGGTTGGTCAGTGCTACGGCAACCAGACTTAGCCCCAAGCGATTTTCATCTGTTTGGTCCACTAAAACAACATCTTTGAGGCAACGCTTTGACGTATAACTGAAGCTTTGCATCGTATAAACGAAGCACTTTATCATTACAATGGATACGAATGAATCGGGACTGTGATGAAACGACGTATAAATGAGAAACGTATAAGCGGTGCATTACTGTATTTAAACATTTTTTTGACAAATACTGAAGTATAAGGAAGGTTTTAGTGAAAGTTTCGTGACAATTAATTAAATGGTTAATTTTTTGTTAATAAAAGAAATGAAAATATTTTCATCCTGAGCTACGCCGGGTATATCAGCTAGTGATAAACAAAAAAGATACTTATAAACTCATATTTCTGAAAATTCAATGATTTGATTCAAATCAAAATGGCGTTTTCAGTTCGTCTTGTTTACTACAGCGGAATCTGAAAGAAACATTCACTTTCATTGTTTTCGCGAAATTCATTATGTGGCTGCACTTGGGGTCACGACCCATAATTTAAGGAATCCCGATTTAATAAATTCCGATCCTTTCAACACAGGAAGCTAGGTCAGAAAACAGATTTTTAAGAAAACCCCGCCCTTTCTTCATACGCCGAATGATTTCTAATTCCACGAGAGGTCACTTTATGCATTAAATAAGGTCTGTTTTTGAGGTTAAAAGTGTCCTTTTCGAAGACTGTGTGTTAGGTAACAATCGGAACTCGTGACCTCAGATTTGATAATGTGAGAAATATATATATATATATAAAAGAAAAATATGATATCCCGCAACATATCGTAAGATTTTGGTTCACTGTATGTAAGTAATTCAAATGTGGGTTCAATAAACCTTTAAGATCCTAGAATTCGTTTTATTTCTTAGGCTTAACAAGGAACTACTGTTCAACAACGGATTCCGAGACTACCACTTTTGGACGATTTTACACTGGAAAGGGGTGTCAGGCAGTGAATCATAGGAGTGCATTGCCGGAGTTCTGTGTTAGATCACGCTCCGTAAAATGTAAACATCACCCTTCCATTCTTCACTTTCCCTCTATTTTGAGGAAAATAACTCCTCCGCCCGGCGCATGCGCAAAAGCGCGGAGGGTTTCCGAATCCGTTGCTATAGAATACCAATGAAATGCTGCGTAACTTAGCACTTTGAAGGATTATAAGATGCATAATTATACACGTGTGAGTGTAAGGATTGATTTAGTGCTTTAGGAAGCTGAAAGATATCGTTATTGATTTGTTTCAATTCCTAAAAATTAATCTGTGCGTTTTTGCTATTACAGTAGAACCCCGCTAATCTGAACTAACTGGGACCGGTTCCTGTTCGGATTACAAAAAATTCGGATTATCCGAAATTCCGATAAAAAAGAAAAAGATGTGTGCTAAAAAAATGTAAATTATAAATACTCAGTATTACTATCTCTTGAATTCTTTTATTCAAAAGCAATAGAAAGAGAATATGTCTCCCTTTCCATTAGAATAATGGATGTGCTTCGGTATGAAGTGGCCTTATCTTACGGCTAATTGCATTAGTTTCTTCAATGTGTACAAAATCATGCAAGCTGAATAAGTCCCTTTTTGTTTTTAGTATGTATATTTAAATCTTTTCAGGTAATGTTTTCAATTACGTATAATTTTCGAAAATAAAATCGGTTCGGATTAACCGGAATTTCGGATTAGCGGGTTCTACTGTGTAAGGTTTTTATACTAAGCGGTATCCAACAAGAATATGTAAAAGATGCGTTAATCAGAATGCCGAGTCTGACTCGACATAAGAGTGCAAAGGGTTAATGTCCTGAACAGTGCGAGTGTGTCTTTTATGCTGGTGTACCTGAACAGAGGACGACACATTAAACATTTATAAGTCGTTACTTCGCCCATCTTGTTATCCCATTTAACGAATCGCTCCACCAGTTGCAGCGCCATCTTGTGATTTAAATTGCAATCTACGCTGCAAATAAATTCTGTATCGAGTGAGGAAAATTTTGTTTCTATTCTATTTGTGCAAAAGCCATCTTTTCATCTTTATTTATGTGTTGGTACTTAAATTTTTCCTGACTTCTGTATCACCCTAAACAGGATGCTTCTGTATCACCCTTAACAGGATGCTTCTAAAATACGAGACAACCTTTAAGGGTAAATCAAGCATTCGGGGGAAAAAATCTGTTTTACTATAGAATATGGGGACTGCTGTGTGTCAGTGAATTAAGCAAAAGAAACGAATATATCAGATAAAGTGTGCAAAACTGGATTAACCCTTTGACTGCGTATCCCGCTATTTCCGCGGGTTCGAAGCAGATATATTTTCTGCTGCATCCTGCTATTTTCAAAGGCTCTAATGTGTTTACTTAGTTCTTTTATAGCGTTGGATCATATTACACTAATAAAGCTTTGCATATAAATAACAACTCGCTTGACTCAACGATATTTGAACACGTTTGAAAATGTTGTATTTAAATAGCGATTTAAAAAATTACACAGTCGAAGAGTTAATGAAATACAATCTTAAAATAGCGCAACCACACAGTGGCATGAGTAACAACGCGTATAGCTTCGGAAGGCAAGTTCTTTGAACACTTACTTTAAATACTCCATAGGTTTGTTGTTGATACTGCCATTATGTATCTGCCATGCCGCGTACAACTTGTAATCCTGTTATTCACGTAACTGGGCTGTTGTGAATTTGTATTTCATCAAACCTGTGTTGCTCACTTTATCTAGTGTATCCATTTCTTTTACGTGATTCACTGGAAAACAGTGGCGGCTCGTCCATAACAGCTGCAGCCTCCTCTTAAATTATTTTAAAAGATTATATTTTCGTTTTTATTCTAATTGGCTTAATTTTCCACATTGAGAATTCAGTGATCAACGAAAATGGTAAAAAAAGTAATAAAAAATGTAAAAAGAAAACGGAAAATCAATCAAGAATTAAGAGAGAGTCAGAAGTCCAGAGCTGAATCAAGTTTTGCCCCTCCTATGGATCCGATATTAATGCAAAGAGCATCGCGAAGCGGGAGAAAAGCAACCCTTTCTCCGCTTGAAATTGCATTCATTTGAGCTGCATTTTTTTCAGCTCTCATTTGGCGCGATTTCCTCATTTGGCTCCTTTTTCTCAGTAGTTCAGTCGTTAAATCGTTTTTTTTTTATCTTTTTTTTTAAATCCACCCTGGAGGAGTTGTAATTTTTTGCTTTTTTATGTTTTTTTTTCAGTGCTGACGATTCTGAGATTTGCCACCTATAATTATTGTTGGAATTTTAGTTATAGCCAAAAAACATCAACAATTTTTTTCCTCCAGTTTTTTTGCTTATAACTCAAAAACTATCAATTTTTAGTATATCATCATTATATACCAAAATAATCAGCACAAAATTTCCTACAACTTAGGTCTATAAAACTTTTGCAGCACTCCTTGTTTCTGAGCTTGACGAGCCGGCACTGCTGGCAAAGAGTCCGCTGTAGCGAATAGCCCTTTGGGTTTGCGATCTCATGGCCCATTCTAAAAATGACTATTTCTGTGCCTGACCTACTAATGTTTGTCCCATGATTTTAAAATCATCCTGTAGATTCAATATGAAACATTTTAGTTAATTTTACAACTAAATAAGTCATTAGATTTCGGTTCCTTTTCTTTTCGATTTTCAACAATCGCAAATCAATCAATCGTTTACAGATTTGAAATATCAGAAAGAAAAAAAAGGCCAAGAAGGTCAATTCTAAAATAAACACCTTATTTCCATTCTTCCTTCCCTCGATATCGAACACAGGACTTCTAAAAATCCCAAAAATATCTCACGGAAAAAAAAATCAGCCGATTATTTATTTCTAAATCCATCTGCCTTCTTAATATTACGACTTAAAACATCAGCTTTCCTCAACGCTTTTTCGCGGCTTTCCTTATTCGAAATGGAACGCACTTTTGGATCCTTCATTTTTGTTTATAGAATTGTTAGAACCACGAACAATCGCGCCTGTCTGAAGGGAAGGAATGGACACGACATAAGGCTAGCGCCGAAGAAAGAATGTAAGTCACTTGCAGCAAAGAACTGCATTTCGAACTCACACGTGCCGAGTAACTTCTTTTATGGTATATTTTATGAGGATGAGACTTGGAGGGAAGTTGCTGTTGCTAAGGTAACCAACGTCATGAGTATCGGTGTATATTAGGGATGTTGGCAGGTCTTGAGTTGTAGAAATTTGGATGAAAAGTCGTTCATCTTTGCAATTTAGAATGTGGTAATGTCTTTGTGATTATGTGTTTTCGTTTTTAATTATATACGCGTTTGCAAAATTTTTATGATTTTGTGCATTCTCTGTGTTCAACTTTTTATTTTTAGCACTTTTTTTTATTTACCTGTGTGGCTTTGTCTTTGTGTGTTTGTTTTCTTGTTTTTAAATTGAGTTTTCTCTGTAGTGTGCTTTTCTTTAAATAAATAAATTAGTTTTTTAATTTGTTCCGATTGCGATTATGGTTTTTTTTGATGTTATCTACTTCCTCTAAGCATTTGTTAAGTAATTATTTTGAGACACTCTGTGTATGTTATCTCTAATATCTGAATTCTACGGAATACTTTAACAAAGTGTGAAATATTTTTATTTATTTTAATATTTTGCATAGGCTAAACAACACAGTTATTGACACCCCAACTTTAATTTTAAAAAATAAGCTTCATGCCAATGTTAAGTTTTAACTAACGTAACCTTAGGTAGATACAGTGAAACCTCTTCGAACGGCCACCCCTCTTAACGGCCAATTTTTCGTGGCACCGATTTTTCGGCCCATAGACCTAATGTTAAAATAACCCCTAGCAACGGCCACCCAACCCCTCTGAACGGCCGCCGGGTGGGTTCGCCCATCCATTTGACAAACGTATCGGCTGAGATTTCTTTTCGAAACTGAAACGAACGTTCTTTTTTCCGAGAAGGGTAAAAACTTAAAACAGTCAGTCACAAATTGTATCCTTTATTCAAAAAATGTAAAAAATTATTAAATAAAGTACTGTTTTCGCTTTAGATAAGTCACAAACTTCATTTTAAATAAGAAATATGTGTCAGACTTGTTTATATTATATATTATAGCAATTGTAACGAAAACCCTTCTGAGCGGCCAATTTTTCTCGGAACGGAGGGGTGGCCGCTCAGAGAGGTTTCACTGTAGTTAAAATTATTAAATAAAAATTCAGTGGCGTAGCGACGGGGTGTATAGACGCCCCGGGGCGTCACTCTTAGAGGGCGACACGGAGGCAAAACGTCAGTGCGTTTAAGCCACTTTTTAAAGTCCCATATGACTAGGGAGCGAAAAAGTAATATCTTGCCCTGATAGCACAAGATTCTCTATAATATTACTACGATATCTTCACGAAATATCTTTCAGTATTCAGAAAATCGAACAACGTCCCTAAAATATCCTACAATATCTTTGTTCTAAAAGGGTCGGGCACCGTTTAGACATGCTAAGGCGATTGTGGGGGTGGCCCCGGGCACCACTTACCCTCACTACGCCACTGTAAGTCAATAACTGTGATGTCAATTACTCATCCATAGGGTGTCAATAACCGATTTTGTAATATTTATTTCTCAATATATTGAGAAATATTTTCCAGGAATCATTTTTTACTTTCTCGTATACAAAGAGAAAGTATTGTAATCGTCAAAAAATTCGAACTCGAGATTTTGACGAATCTCCACGTTTTAGACCTCCCCGAGTCCGAAAAACACAATTTTGGAATTATATCTTTGAACACGATAACTCGAAAACTATTAGAGCTACGGGGATGAAATTTGGTATGTGGTCTTTAAACATAATTTGTAGGTTTCTGTCAAATTTTGGACAAAATCCGTCTACGGGAAGTCTGTCTGTTCGCTGTCATGAGGACACTATAACTCAAAAACTTGAATAGCTAGATGGATAAAATTTGGTACACAGTTTTATCGTCATGATTATAGGTCTGTATAAAGTTTTGGGCCAAATCCGTCAAAGGGTTGACTGTCTGTCGGTCTGTATAATTTACTTTTGGAAAGAATCCGTCATCTCCACCCGCATGCGTACTGGAAGCAATCTTCTGCGCACGCGAAAAGAACGGAACGGAATTTCATTAAGGAGTAGCGAATTACGTCAGTTTGTCCTTGAGTCTGTAAGATCGGAAAATCGGTACGCATCTCTTTGAATTGGATTCTTTACCTAGATATTTTTCAATCACTATAATGAAAAACCTTCTGATAGTCATTGGATTCTGGGTAACAGTAGGTTCGAATTTTTTTAGCCACGAGAGGGAAGGGGAAACGGCACCTTTTTGGGGAAGTATACGAGAAAGTTTAGGGGAGAACACTCCCGCTGGTTATGGAACAATTTAGTCAGCTTAATCCTGTAGGTGCTTATCCCACGATTCCCGCGTGTAGAAAGAAAGTCTATTTTCTGCCGCACCCTGCCATTCTCGCAAGCTAATGTATTTACTTTGTACTATTACAGCGTTGTATAATATGCTAATAAAGCTTTTGCATACAAATAACGATTCTCTCCGTTTTAACGGTATTTGAACATATTTTCTAACGTTGTATCTAAGTAGTAATTCTAAAATAATCGGCACTCGGAGGGTTAAAGTAGAGTATTTTAGGAAAAATCACAATGAATCAATCATATCTTGATTGAACTATTTTAAAGCTTTGCATACAAATAACGATTCTCTTCTTTTCAACAGTATTTGAACACGATTGTTAACGTTGTATCTAAATAGTAACAGTACTTTTAAAAAATCGGCACTTTGAGTGTTAAAGTAGAGTAATTCAGGAAAAATCGTTATGAATCGCATCTTGAATGAACCATTTTTTCCCTGAATTTGTGTAAATATTGCCTTAATGGTGCCAATAACAATCTAGTTTACACCCTAACTATAGCAACCCTAACTTCTTATCTAACTAACTATAACACCTTACTTCCCTAACTATTAGCAAGGTTCGTCAGATGTACTTGCGAAACCAAGTGTTTGTAGCGAAAGAGCAGTTCAAATCCTCATTCATTCTATCTTTGAGCAACGAGGAATTAAGTGGATCCATAGTGAATTATATGTAAAGTAAGTAGGGTAATGAGGTATTAGTATTTTTTGAAAAAATTAAAACTGAATTGAAATAAATCGTACTAGTAATATGTTTGGATTTAATCATAGCCAATACTTTAAATAATGAGATTTTTTTCCCGAACTCTTCTCTGCCCTTTGAAATGTTAAAATTAATATTGTGAATGATTGCTTATGCATTTTTTTGTTCAGGTTTGAAAGATATGATTCAAGTAAACCTAAATAAAAGGCAAGTTGCTTTGTTATTAAAGAAACAAACATTTTTTATCATTTTAAACAACTTTCGAGTGTAGTTTCTTTTTTTTGTTGTTGTTGATATTAAAAATCATCACGAAATAAAAGGATTCTCTTAAGGAAACATTCCGACAATAAGCATTTTGAAGAAAAGAATTAATTGACAAAAATTACTCTCCCATAATGATTTTTGATAATAGTTTTTCTTTACATAAATTTTGATTTGCAAGATTTCTGTTTAAAAACTCAGCCATCCGTGTAATTCTCAAGAAAGACGTGGGTGTTCTTTGCATTGTTGTTTCTAACAAAAGCAATTTCTTAGTGTTCTCATCTCAAAAGTTTTGATTTCTTGACGCAAACAAAATCTTTTCAAATTCCTTCTCATCTATTCAACAAATTTAATGCCTCTACCCTAATTGCCTAAGCACCATGAAAACAAACTCCGTTCGGAACTTTAAACAAATTTTCTAACAAAAGAAATAGGATGCGGGCGAAAATTACGCGCTTTCTCAGTCACGATTATCATAAAACAATGCCTCCACCCACGTCATCTACCACGACTTTGTTGCCAACTTCAATGAATAAATGTTTGACAACAAATTCAGCGTAGATAGGAACAAGACAGAAAATGAAGAAAACCTCGCAATGGCTGTGATCCATATAAAAATAAGAGCAGACGATATTAAAGTGGAGTTGAGTTGCTCAAAGAATCGTGCTGTCGTAAGTTGTACACGTTTAATCTTGCAGGTGGCTTTTTTTTATTTTTCAGACAATAGGTGTTTTGAAGTTAATGTTGCATCCAAAATAACCTCTGCGTAGGAAAAAATCATGAGTAAGGAACGATTTTGAGAACAATGGCGCATTTAAGTCTTGGAAAAATCATTTCAGAGCATAAAATTTGGAAGCAAATAGTGGAAGTTCGTGTTCTGGACGAATAATGTTGCGGCCAACATAAGGATTCGAATTTCGGTGGATCTGGAAGATTAAGCTAATGAATAATGATCAGAATTGTCTTGGGGGAAAAAAAGGCAAGTGCGTTAAGCCTAGTTTTTTCATTCTTTTGTGCTCACGTTTTTCCTGGATAATGCCCATTGGAATCAATTTTATCAGATTTTACCAATTCATCAGCATCATTAATTTTTTTCGGCAATTTTCTTACCTTTCTTAAGGGCAAAATACAGTTAAGGATCTTTAGTACGTCGCTTGTTAGTACGTCATTCTCGTTAATTCGTCGTTTTGCCCTGGTCTCGATGCATTCCTATTTATTTGAACGTTTAAAAAAGATCATTATAAAGTCGCAGGTATTCTATAATGCGTTGCTTAAAACCATAGTGGAAAACTTTTTTAAGAAAGTAAATTAAATTCGCAGGATTTAATTAGAATTCATAACAAACGCCACGAAAATTAACAATTTTTTTGAAACAAAACTATAATTTGAGTGTTGCTTTGAAAACTTCCCTAAAAAGAAAGATCAAACAAGAAGGCCTATGACAATAAAAATAACCATTTTAATTTTCATCAGCCATTTTAACCATCATTTAAGATGATCTAAAATATTGCAATGCATTAAAGAATCAGAAAAAGAATGATTTTTGTTGCATACTACATATCGTTATTCAAGGAGGGTTATTTCAATAAAAGCGTTGCTTTTATCATTAAAACAATGAAAATTATTTTTGCAAATTATACTTAAAAATATTTTTAAAATATTAAAATTAGAGAAAAAATCGTGCAGAAAAAAATTGGTGTCAGTGAAAGTTGTGTTTTTGAATTTTTAAAGTGGTGTAAAAATGGTTTTTGTGCAATAATATGCTTGAAGTTATTGGAGAAAAACATTAACATATCGATTAATTTTTAATTAAAATGTAATTAAAATTTTAAAAAACGCTTTCTTACCGGACGCTTACTACCCACGAATTCACTACCTGCCAAATATGGTAGCTCTACATCCAACAATCTGCCCTGTAGAGCATTTTTAACGATTTTTGCATAATTTATGTCTCAATTTGCAGATAGTTTTCAGCCTATAATAATAAAAAAAAGAACATGACGGATGAAAACAGCAGAGCGTGTATGTATTATTTTTATTGCTTACAAAAAAAAATGGTAAGAATTTTTAATTTTTTTCCTTTTTTTATAATTTTATTTTTTCTTCAGAACGAATTAAACAACGCGCCAGCCATGTGTTTTTTGTGCGGAGTGCACGGCTCAATGCTCTCAATCTCCGGTGCATTGCTGTTTTTATTCCACTGGATCTAACAATTTTGATCGACACTTAAATAAAATGTGCATAGAAAATTTGAATTTGAATTTTTTAATACTTGAAGGGGAAGTTTAGAGTTTTTATGTCATGGTAATTCCTCATTCATTCAATCTTTCATCCGTCAATCTCGCATCAGTCATTCACACGGCCACGCATACAAAACGAATTAATCAAATTCACTCTGTGGATAATCAACGATCAATTTACGAACAATTCGGCTGACATACGTCATCTTTAAACGGATTATGTTCGTAAACCGATCGCCCAATGTATTGGAAATGCGAACAGAATGTTTCGGGAATAAAATTAACATTTTTAAGCGCGGAATATGAAGAAATCACAGCTTCGTTCTTGCAGCGAACACAAAAGTTCCCAGTTCAAAAAAGAATTTCTATTCCAAAGAAAACACACATAAATATGCTAAAATATTTCGACACAGCGTTAAAGAATCGTGCCCCAAAATATTTATGGACAATCACTAAGGTTGGGTTTTGTTATTCGACTAATGACGATATCAGATAGCAATGCTGACGCTAGAACTAAGCCTCGAGTCGAACGAAGAAAGCTTGCAAAATGGGCAGACGATTTATTTGCAAATTCGTAATCCGTTCCATTCTCTGCAAAATAAACATTTGTTCGTTCGTAACGATCAGCTGCTTCTGCAATACGTGAAATTCTTGGTAGTTGTGTCGCAGAACATTCTTGAAGTTAAATGTGATGTAAACAGAAAAAGATGGGTAATTTATTGCAAATATAAATTCTGAATCTTTTGTACTACGCAATTGGTTTTTACCAAGAACTGAGTTCCTCATATTTAAGAACATATTCTAGATATGAAATCATTGGTTACTTAAGTGCAGCAGACATTATTTAATCAAAACATTGCACAAAACTATTGCACTAGGCTTAACCCTACGGAGCATTTTTTTTAGCTGTAATTTTGTGAATCCGTATGCAAGGAATGTACAAAAACTTATTTTTTAAAATTAATTTTGTTCGGAAGTTTTTGTTATTTGGATTTTTTTTATTATTATTACTATTTTTCCTATTTGGAGTCAAAAATGTATTCATTCAGCTTTTCATTTCCTATCCGCATTCCATGCTGGTTGATTCTGCTTAAAAGATAAGATGGCGATGATTCGGGCTCTTTAACGATCTTATATATAATTTTCTTTCTATAAACGTTTTACATGAAATTTTTTGAGTATTTTTTTCGGCATGGAACGCATTATCGTATTTTCCATTGAATTCTATGGGAAAAATTGCTTTACATAACGAGTAAGCTTCTGGAACGAATTATGCTCGTTATGCGAGGTTTCACTGCACTTGCTGATTAATAATGTAAGGAAAAAGTAATAAAATTATTAAATTTAAATACAGTGGAATCCAAAATTTCGGATAATCCGAACATCTTTTTTTTTAATTTTTTGAAAAAAATTTTATTAAAAAAAATGAAGGAAAAATAACAATTACGAATCAAAAATAAAGCTAAAGTTTATTCCTAGTTTTTAAAAGAAACATTTGAATTGGGTGTTAAGAATGAATACATCACCTTAATTAGAAGAAACAAAATCGGTTATCTCTCTTTACAACCTTATGCACTCTTAATAAGCTCTTTTCGTACTCTTTCACAGAGCACCCAAAGTGCATTTTGTGTGTCAAGAGTATTTTACGAAATTTCCCGGATGATCCGAACAGAGGTCAGCCTCAATTAGTTCGGATTCTCTAGGTTCCACTGCAGGGGTGTAGTGGAGGCGGAACGCGCCGGATCACTATTTCGGCACTGCTTTTTTTTTTTTTTCATTTACGAGAAATAAATAACAAAAAATTGTGAAAATGTCCTTAAAACAGCGCGATTTTTTCGCTCACTTTAGGGCGTTCCGGTACTGCTTTTAGAGCGTCCCGGAACTGCTTATTTTGCGACTACACCATTGTTTCACTGTAACCAGGGGTTGCGTCAGAGGGGGGACCGGGGACAGGGCCCCCTGTTGGGAGATGCTGGGCCCCCCCCCCCCCCGTCGGGGAAAATTTTTGTACCAGGTATTCAACCGTAGTTGATAAATAATAATCTGGAGAAAATTTGAGACCAATTTCATTACATTCGTTCTCCCTCGTACAGCTGGTCGTGCCCTCCTGTCGGGGAGACCGTGCCCCCCCCCGTTCGGCGTACTCTAGCGCCACTCCTGACTATAACCATTATTAATACTAACGTATATTTTTTTTCTTAAACTCACTACCAAATGTTACTGCTATATGAAATTTAATTAAATTAATCGATTAACTGATAATTGACTTCTGGAAGTATTAAACTAATGCATTGTCAGCGAAAACACACAAGAGGACAAAATTTGAGAACCATAGCACATCGGGAAGTGAATGAAAATTCGATAACAAAATTACAACTCTACAAGCATGAAACAAGCCAAGTTAAACAAAAGTGTTCAACAAAATAAATATAATTATTTACTTCATTTATTTATATGTAATGCCAAGAATACATATATCTTGTTTGGTTCCTGTAGTGAACTCGATTCTTTACTCTTAATAAAAGTGGAGATTATAATATTGAGCTTAATAAGCCCCATATTATCAGGTTTTTAATATAGCTATCAGAAAAGTGTGAACAAATATTTGGAAAACAGAGATAAACGATGTGACGCACAGCAACTTATGTGTACGGAAATCAGTATCTTGATCCTGAAACCTTTCAAAAATGTATAAAAGGTCACACTTCTCATCTTCGTTCCGTTTCGATTTCCGTTCTTATGTGTTCGCCTGGCGAGTTCGCAGCTGCTGTTTGCAGCTTTCCGATACCTTACTTTCGTCTTTCCATCCCTCTTATCAGGGTGTCAACAGATGACAGCAAAATCAATTTCCACAAATGTTTCCGCCTTAGTTTGCAATGAAACAAATCTTTTATATGTATTATCGTGTCTAATCAAATTGGTGCCAGTTTTTCCACTTTTATTGATGGCAAACGATAAAAACTTCCAAAAATAACGAAGTTATTCTTTCAAACTTATCGTACTTGAAAGCTGTTTTCCGAATACTATTTTCTGCTAATGAAACAATTTTCAAATTATTGTCAAATAACCGGAAATGAAATGTAAAATTTATTTTGATGATAAAAGAAAATATAGAACTAAACTATTATATTAACATGTAGTTCAAATAATAAAATATTATGGATTACGCAAATACGCATGCGCTCTAAGAACAGCGCCTCCGTGTGGCGAGAGCGGTAACAATTCAGTTAAAGCTGTGCTAGCAAGAAGTGAGCAAGCATCCACAGCCCCAAATTAAAAACCTTTGCTAATAGTTAGAACTTAACTCGGATGTCTATAAATTGTACATATTTGTGTGTGTCTTGTGAATGTCATAAATTTAAGTGACTTAAAAGAACTAGCTTAGATGTCATAGTTAGCGCGTTGAGAAGAAATTATGAACATTCAGCTTAGAAGTGTTAAAGAAAGGAAGAAAAAATCGTTTGATTCGTGAAAATGGAATTAATTTTGCTGTTAAAATTCGTATCAAATAAAAATCAGCAGATAATAATTTTGTTGCAAATTCTTAATGGTAAAAAAAGATAGATATTGCAACTCCCATATATCGAACTTCCATATATCGAAAATTTCTATATATTGAAAATCTCTATATATCGAACTTTTTTTCAGGAGCCTTGGATTTTCATCAGAAAAACTGTTTCTGTATATCGAATATAACTTCTACATATCAAACATTTTCGCATAAAAAATAAAACTACAGTGGAATCTCCCAATAACGAAATCGCTTGGTTCCAGTTGAAAAATTCGCTATAGAGAAAATTTCGTTATACGGAGATAGGAGATATTTGCAGTTATTTAAGTAAATGGTACAAACCTTTTAGTATGTGCGATAAGTTCAAAAATATTTAATTATGACTTTCAATTAAAATGAAGTAATATTTATTATAAATTTGTTAAAATTATACTGATTTTTATTGTATAAATAAAATGCTCAAAAGTGAAGACAATTCACCAATTTAGAGAATAATATGTACTAGCACTGATAAACTTAAAATGCTTATTGTCACATCCATTTGCTGTTTCCACCCCCATTCTTGGAATCTTGATCCGTAGAAATGTTGCTCCCTCTGTAGAAACCCACAACTGCATTACCCTTCACATAGCATTCTATTGTTATGCGTTATCGCTGGAATGAACAATGCGAGTGGTTCCAGAAACAGGCACGTGTGAGCGATTTGTTTGCACAGATATAAGGAACTTTCTTCAAAAATGACAAAAATCGAAAAGAGAAAGGTCTGAAAAAATTCGTTATAGGGAGACAACCACTTCGTTATATGGAGAATATTTTGAATGTTATTTAACATTCCGATTAAAAATTTCGTTATAGGGAGAAATTCGCTGTAGGGAGACTTTACTGTATTGCGGTGAAAAAGCGCCTATGGATTTCTTCGTAAGAAAGAATATAAATAAAATAAGAGAAAAAATGTTCATCGATTTTTACTCCAATAGAAATTCACGGAAGACCGGAAGGTTCTTTACGAAAAGGCAATAAGCGCTTGTCAGTGAGTCATGTTATACTTAGCTTCTGTTCTACGAATCCCTTTCCTAACGTGGAACGAGATTTTTGCTTTAAATTCAGTTTAGCTTTAGATTTCTTAGAGTGAACATGGCCCCAAAAAGGAAATCTTTAAGTGTGAAAGAGAAGTTTTGTTTAATAAAAGACATAGAAAGCGGAATGAAAAATAAAGACGTGGCGAAAAAGTATGAAATTTCGACAAGCACGGTATCAACAATTTTGAAGAATCGTGATTCAGTTTTTAAAACCTTTGAAAGTGTTGGAGGAGATCGAAAACGATCTAAATCCTTAAAATTTGACAAGATAGACGAAGCGGTGTTGGAATGGGTGAAAATGATTCGAGACGAGGACATACCTGTGTCTAGGTCGCTGATTAAGGATAAAGCGACTGAATATGCTGCAAATTTGGGAATTTCGAACTTCCAAGCTAGTTCTGGATGGATCGACAAATTCAAAAAGCGGCATGGCTTTCAAGAAAAGGTAATATCCTTTCTTGGTATAAGTTTAATCCTAAAAAATTAACTATTCCTTGTTATTTCTAGAAGAAAATGTATTCTATGAAGAAATGTTTTCACTATGTTTTTTTAACTATCTATTTTATATTATCGAATTTCTATATATCGAAATTTCTGTCTATCGAAATTTCTATATATCGAATCTTTTCCAGGAGCCTTCAAGTTAGATCCATTGAGTTGCAAACTGTATTTATGAAAAAAGGAAAATATAAATAAAACTTTATTAACTTTTTTTGTTTTTCCTCCAGATATCTTTTTTATAACTTCCAAAAATGATATTTCATTTTGAAACAATTAACAAGCTATTTATTAACAAGCTATTAAAATGATAAATAATTATGCATATGTAAAAAATAATGCTCGAATTTTAACACAGAACTGAAGAAGTCTATATTTGATGAAAGCAAATTATTTTTTGGCTTGCACAGACTAAAAGAAAAAAAATAGACTACAAAAAGTTTAATTCTCTATTTTTTTCTTTGTATTTTGTTTGCATTTCTTTTATTAATATTACTATTTTATTTCTAACCTTCATTTTCTTTCATTTAGATAACTTTTAGCAGTAGCGAAAAATAATGATAATCGAAAAGTTATATATGTTGTTCTATCAGCTATGCGAATGGGAAAGCTTCTTTCGAAGGTATAAACAAAATTAAAAAACAGAATCCAGAAAAATATAACGTACTAGAATTGTTTTGTTTATTCTATTTTGAAGCAGATTCTTCCGGACTTGAATTTCAAGTATTGAAACAGACAAGACACAAAAATGAGATGCACATTTCTAAACAGACGAAAAAATAAAGATTTAATGAAAAAAAAGTCTGATACATACGTAAACTAGATCAAATTATTTTTGCTTTGCACACTCAGCCAGAAAGTTTGTTCGATTTTATTTTTAACTAACTGATATACTGGACGTTTGCTGGGGATGAAAATACTTCCATGTCTAATATTTTTAATGTAAAAAAAAAATACTTTTGTATAAAATATTAAATATATCCTTATGTTTCATAGTATTATCCTTAATAATTATATCCTAATGCTTCATAGTATTTGTGAGCAAAATTTGAAGAAAATCTATTCTGTAATTTTGATTTATATAGCGTACATTTTTTTTAAAGAATTATTACTTTTATGTACATTTTTTCTCTGTATTCCCAGCTTTTCGATGGTTGAAAAAAAGAATTGAATTCTTTTAACATTTGCAAAAAATGGCGATATGAAATTCCTAATGTTAATTCAACACTGCACTGTCATGCGTATTTTTGCATCTGAAAATTAATTTCAGATAATTTCATAATTAATTAATAAAATAATTCGTTAATGACATTTTTGACTTTAAGTAGGAAAGTTTCCTAATAAAATTATTTTAATTAAATAATTGCAGTTTTTTTAACATTTCCAATACTAATTTTTTTCTGATTTCTCACACTCAGTTTATATCGATGTATACAACTGCGGTTAGAAATGAAATCTCGCTAAGTAGGGTTAAATTGAATGGCGACGTTGCATTTGTATTTATGAGGAAAAAATATAGAATGGAGATTTTTTTAAATGAATGTAGATCGTTCGTAACTTGTATAAAATGACATTTTACTGGTTTTTTCAGTATATTCTTTCAGAGGAATGTTTTTCTATAGATATATTTTTTCCCCTTTTTCTAAGTCGTCGAACTGTTAGTATCCGCAAAATAATTGTTCAACTGACTTTCAGTTCGTCTCGTTTGTTGTATAATAGAACAGACTACGTTCGCAATAAAACATTTCTATCCAATCGATTGTTATTTGTGATAAGAGGCGAATTGAACCCCGCGAGCCAAAGTCGCCGAATGGGCGTAAACGATCCGCATCGCTTGTGACGTCAGACTAACCCGTATGTAGCGTCATTTATTACGTCAGTCTGTTGTCGTTCTGCTTATAGTGGCGCCACAAGGTCGGTGATAGCGGAGCTTTCTCGGCGTTCTTCGTCACGTCGCTGTATGCGTGCTTTCGTTCTAGTTGGGAATTAATCGTCTGCTGATCTCGTTTGTAAAATCGTCTGAAGGTACTTTCAATAAGAAATCGTTTGTAATGGATGACGAAATAGTAACTCCAGATGACCAGTCGGTGGACTCTAAAACTCAAGGGCAGGGTAGTAGTAATAATTCAGATATGAGTTATAATCCTGCTGAATTATATAATCCGGATGATTTTATAGAATTGCCTGTCGTCCATAAACGCAAGGCTTTGACTTTGAAGGAAAAAGCTGACATTATTGAAGCATACGATCAGAACCCGTCTTTATCGAAAGTCGAGTTGGCCAGAATGTTCAATCTTTCCAGAACAACTTTGCACTCGATTGTCGCAAAGCGAGATGCTATTGCTGAATCGATGAGGAAGTTCGGCTCGTATTCGAGCATGCGGAAAAAGTCGAGGACTTCTCCGTTTCAGGACATAGAGGGTAAATTGCTGATGTGGATGGAATACGCGAAGGAGTTGAATTTGCCTGTCAACGGGTTCACGCTGCGACGTCAAGCGATGGCCATTGCTAAAGACTTAGGTTTTGAGAAATTCACGGCCTCCAATGGTTGGATCGAGCGCTTCAAAAGCAGGCATAACGACTTCTGGAAAGCTTGCAAGGTAAGATGAAGTTAAATGTTTCAGGATTTAGTTTAGTTTAGTTATTTTGACGTCCCGTTTTGAAGCAACTCGAGGGCTATTTTTTGGACGGCCTCGTAATTTTGAACCGCGGTCAGATGACGAGGGTGACACCTGAGCTGACATCCCCCCCCCTTCTCCAAGCTTCCACACCGCACCAGCAAGAGGACGTTTGGCCACTGCGTTTGATTTAACAGGCTCCATACACGACGGATCTTCAGTGGAATCAGGTTTCGAACCTCGAATCCTCCGTCCAAAAGACGAGACCTTACCACTAGGCCACCGCGGCCGCATATTTACGGATCCTACATAGTAGGGAATGAGGTCGCTTCTTATTGGCTTTCAGCGTCACGTGACTTGGCTTGCTTCTAAATGACGTCATGAAACTAAACAGTACTTACCAATCCTGAAGATTCGTCCCTTATTTGTTTTATTCTAAAAATGTATTCATCATTTCCTTGGGAAATATCCAAATAATCATAATTAAAAGGTAGTTTTGATTTCTCCATGATGCGAAAGCAGAAGACAAAATAATAATTAAAATCCTGCCTAAGCGCCGTGCTATGATGTCACTAAGAAGCAAGTCACGTGACGCTGAGAGCCAATGAGAAACGACCCCATTCTCTACTATGTAGGATCCGTAAATATGCACCGCGGCCCTAAGTGTTTCAAGGATTGCGTGACGTTGATGGTGTGAAATCATATTCACATGACTTGATAAACCGATTGGATTTTTAGATTATTTTGAGCGCGTTTTGAAAGATGTGGTAAAATCCAGTTTATTTATATTAACGTTCCGTTTTAAATCAAAACGAGGCCTATTTTAGGACGTGTGAAGTACTTTTGAGAAGTGGTCAGATTATGAGGATGACACTTGAGCAGCCACCCCCCTCTCCAAACTTCTGCGCCACATTAGCGAAAGGACGTTTACTTGCCGACATCAAATTTAACCCTTATATAGTCGTTCAAAAAATAATTGAGCACCGATACCCTTTTGTTTTCGTTCAAACCTGAAGGAATGCCAGTTTTCACATATTTTTTTGAGCGACTGTACACGGTGGATCTTGGGTGGAATCTGATTTCGGGTCTGGAACCGATACTTTATCACGTGATATGATGGGTCAAACTATTCTCAGATTGGACTTTCGGAATAATATTTCATCCTCCAACTTAATTTAAAACATAGATTTCAGTAATATACTTTTAACCCTACAATGCACGATTTTTTTTTTTTTAATTTCAGAATAAAAAATGTTTTTGGCATGGGAAGTCCACATATAATCACAGAAAAATACACACAAAAAAATCTAAACATAGTTGTGATATTATTAAATTGAATTTAATGAATGTATCAAATCAGTATTTCTTTTTTAAAAAACAATGAAAAAATGTATTTTAAAAGTAATATCAAAAAAAAAAAAATACAGTAGAACCCTGGTAATCCGAACTAATTGGGGCTGACCTCCATCCGGATTCCGGAGAATTCGGGAAATTCGGTTAAATACTCTTTACATACCAAATGCAGTGGAGTATTAACTCTGGGTGCTCTGAGAAAGCTTACGGAAAGAGCACACGGCGATTCGCACGGTACATTGACAAACGAGTTGAGGGTAAAAGGAAGATAATCTGAGGCTGTTTCTAACTAATTAAAGAGCTGTATTCATTCTTAAAGACCAATTCGGACACTTCTTTTAAGTTAAGAATAAACATTAACTTTGTTTCTGATTCGTAATTGTTATTTTTCCTTCAATTTTTAGTAAAATTTTTTCAGAAAACTAAAAAAAGTTGTTCGGATTATTCGGATTTCTGAAGTTCTACTGTACCTATAAAAGCAATTGATGAAACCATCAAAAATGCAAGACTCCTTTTAAATGCTGCAAACTGCGTAAATATGTCGATAGGTGTATCAGGAATAATTGGCCACCACAGACTTATCAATAGGACCTGTGCTGTATATGGAAAATGGAATGAATGATTTTTATCCTGTCTCTTATGATGTTTCTATTCTTATACGGCGTGTACGAGTGGACAGAAAATTTTCTATTCATTATTGACGTGAAAAATAAATTATGTATCAAATTTGATACAGTATGCAGTGAAGGGTTAAATTATGTTAGAAACACTAAGATTACGATAACTGTGAGGTAAAATTCCATTCCTATTGTTAGAGTTCGAGATAATAACTGTTTTTTAAATAGAACGCAGGTCATTTTTTATTATTGTTTTTTCAGTAGAAAATATTCGTTAAAAAACTTGATTATAGATGTACGTAATAACGTGGATGAAATGTTGAGACATCCTAAGTTCATGTCCATGTCCGTATGTGCAAAAGTGGCGCTTGTTATCCGGCAATTGCCAATTAATGGAAAACCGAATTGACGGATGACAGAAATCTCTTAATACATATGTACTATACAGTAACGTGATTTCGGTGCTGGCGTAAGACGAAGATAAAATCCTTTAAAGTGAATAATACACATGTATTGTATTTAATTTTACAGAACGATGAATATACACTTCAATATAAGAGTAGTTTTATAGAGAAATGTATTGTATTGCTAGAAACCTAGAAAGTATGAAATGTATTATAATACTATAAACTTAATTCCCCTTCAGATTGAGAATCATATGTTTAAATTGTTATTATATGAACTTCAACTATTACCAGGCCGGTTTTACCTTGAGTGTCCCTAGGCGATCGCCTAGAGTGCCACAATAATGGGATGGTTGTCGATCAAACGCAACTGTCATTTGTTCATTTTATTCTCTCACGGTAAACACTGAGTTGCAATATGTATTTAAAGATGCCTGTAAATGTCTAATTAAGTATGTTGATGAATTATTGATGCTTAGGATAGAAGTTAATGAATATTACTGAAAATTGTTTTTCCTTTTTGTGCAACTGAATTAATATTTCGTTAATTCAAAAACAAACACCGATTTTTTTAAAGCTGATTTGTTTGTATTTGCTTTGCATGTGAATATGCAAATACGTATCATTAAGAGGCACATGGTCTACAAATGGTCTATTATTCTACATGTCTACATTTCTTTGTCTAAGAGCGTCAGGTAGTCTTGCTCAGGCGCTGACTATTACAAAGTCAGTGGCGTAACGACGGCGGGCAAAGAAAAAGGGTTATAGATGCCACCGGCGCCAATCTTAAAGCTGGACATTCATGAGCGCTCTGCTCCACACCATTTGGAACGCGTCGCACCACATCGTTCCAATTTTCAGCCCATCGATTTAGGTGGTTCATTCATGGAGCCACGCTTTCCCGTGAGAGTTCACTCTCCCTTCCCCATTCATGCTTTTCGCTTTTGTGAGAGAGGCTCGCTCCCCTTTTCATGGATCGTATTTTAGTTTTATGACCGAATGCGCCAAATGGAAAACGAACGATGTTGGATATCCAAACTTTTCGGCCGCAACAATCCAATTCTCATCGGATATTCGCACTGACGACGGGTTTTGGAGCGAGGTGCTCCAAATGGTTTGGAGCGGATCGCTCGTGAATGCCCAGTTTTATGGGCCACCATGGAGGCAAAGCTTTAGTGTGCTTGTGCCTCTTTTTAAAGTCGAATTTGGTGAGGGAGTGAAAAAAACAATGCAGGGGCTCCATTTACACGATTGAGGGCGAAACAATCTTATTATGCCTTGGGCGCCACCTATCCTCGCTGTGCCATTGCATACAAAATATTTATGATTTATATCGTCGCTTCAAATGCAAAAGGTCGCTTCTAAAATTCCAGTTTTTCTTTTATTATGGTTATATGTCATCGCTATTATATCAAAATGCCGTAAGTAAAAATAATAATAAAAAAAAAAACCACAGCTTAACATACGGCCTTTTGGTGTACTTCAGCTGCGAAAACTCTCCGCGCTTTTGCGCATGCGCCAGTCGGCTTTGATTTCACCAAAATAGGGGTGAGATGATACATAGATGAGGGGATGTTTATTTTTTTATTAAATAATATTTAGGAACATTGTACAAGTTTCGAATTAAAACAAAATAGTAAGATTAAAAAAAGAAAATGAATATCGAAACGGAAAAGAATAGATCAAAGAAAAACGCGCCCAATAAAGAATTCTGGAAAAGCGCTCTTCTCACTCGCTGCGTATCACCCCTCTTCGGAGTAAAATCGTCCAAAACTGATAGGCGCCGGTTTCTGAAATGAACAGCTGTCACCACTTGCGACATACAGCATTTTGTGACAACATACAACAATCGCAGGCAGGAGTTTGAGAGTAGACGTAGTTTACATGTACAAGAGTTTTACGTCAATAAAAATGTTTTGGCAGTTTTGACATACGACATTTTGATATAACAGAAACAACGCGGCATTTTGTGATTTCCACCTTGTGTCGAAATCTCCCATTTCTTCAGCTGATCCGATAAAAAGGTACAATGAAATGTTAAAATGTGCTGAAAGCTGCCATATGTCTCAAAGATCACAACCCAGCCGTCAACGGTAGAATGGCTCTATATTTTTGTTAGCTGATTGTTGTAGCTGCAAATAGACGGATGTTTGACTGGTTGATAGCGCAGGTGTTTTAGGGTTTGCTTCAGTACTCTCTGCTGGGATTTGAAATAAGGTAAGTCGTACGTTTGAACTTATAAGCGTTTTCAGACGTTATTATATTGAATTTTGATAATTTTTAATGCCAAGAACAGTAGACATTATGATTTTAACAATATAAGAACTTTTACGTTATGTTTATATTTTAAGTTAAAAACAATATAAATTCACTTCGTTAAAAGCTTTCGATTAGTTTTACCCTTAAAATAAACATCATTCATGATCTCAAAACAAATGATAAAGCTTATTATTGTATATAAATGCACCTTTTTTTTAATTTCAATTACAAAATATTTTATGTAAGACTAAAAGGCTATGTTAGCATTTAAAAATTACAAACTTTTGCTTATTTGTATTGTTTCAGATGTTTTTATTCCATCTCAAAATTAACCCTCCGACTGCCGAATTTATTTAAATCTCTGTTTAGATGCAACATTCGCATCATGTTCAAATACTTCTGAACGAAGCGAATTGATATTTATGTCAAGGCTTTATTACTATATAATACGATTGGGCGCTGCAATGGTTCTATGTAAACACAATAGATTGAGAAAATCGCAGGATGCAGCAGAAAATTTACTTACATCCAACCCGCGAAATCTCGGGATAAGCAGTCAGAGGGTTTATACAGACCTAATAATAAGGCCGAGAACTTAAATGCTTAGTTTTACTATAAAGGATTTCCAGGTTACTTTAACCTCTTAAGTCTCGCGCCCGTCATATTGACGTGCATCGCACGTCATATGACGGGCTTATAAACTAACATTTAATCATTAATTAGCTTTCTAATTTGACACAAAAATTACGTAGAATCCATAAGCATCTCAAGTATCCTATGCCTTCTTAGATGAATGAAAACGGCAGCCCCTTTCCAAAACAGGAGGACTCATCTTATTAGATAAGATAGTAAAGAAAATGCGACGCTTAGGGGATTAAAGGCACATCGGTATGTCTTTACAGAACAGACTGGTGCATTTTAACCCTTTGCCGTCGGAGACGTCATAAGGAGCATAATAAAACGTGTGTGAGTCTAAGGATTCATTTTTGTACTTAGGAAGCTGCAAAAACAAATTATTGATTTGTTTTAATTCCTTAAACTTATTCTGAAGGTTTTTGCTGTAATATTGGCCTTTATAATAATCGTTAATTAATAAGTATGTGATTCGGAATGAGGAGTCAGAGTTGATATACGAGTGTAAAGGGTTTAAACCAGCAACTATGTATTTCCTTAAAATCATTGCCTTACAAATTTTGGTAAACAATTTTACAGTCTTTTAGCTAAAAGACCGGGGGGCGGCGCCCGGCACTTCGAAAAGGGTTGGCAAAATCAGACATGCAGGATCTGCAGAAATCGAGAGCGTCAAATGAGGAATTACGTTACTTATAAAATGTAATTTTTCCCCTTCACTTTATTATTCTTTTTTATTTTGAGGGTTATGTGACTTACGCAACTAGTAAAGGAAGGCGACATATTGCAAGCTCGCCCTGGACGGCGAGGGTTTCAGCTACACCACTGCACTATTATACTTTTGAATGAGCGTAGGTCTTTTATGCCGTTAAAATTTTACTGAAGCTGTAAACGTAAGGACTGTTAAAATTTTATTGAAGCTGTAAGCGTTAAGACGGTTAAAATTTTACTGAAACAGTAAACGTTAAGACTGTTAAAATTTTACTGAAGCTGTAAACGTTAAGACT
>BGPR01000734.1:183887-195772 GCA_013235015.1 Araneus ventricosus | reverse complement strand
GTAAACGTTAAGACTGTTAAAATTTTACTGAAGCTGTAAACGTTAAGACTTAAAATTTTACTGAAGCTGTAAACGTAGACTGGGCCGAGATGAGGAGTTTGCAGAGAGCGAGAATATTATTTTGTTCGTTTGCTGTGTGCACAAATAATCATCGCTTAATAGAATACAAGAGGGTCAAACTCACGGCCCTACCTAACATAACAAACAGTGTGTAACAAAATTTTTAATAAAAATTTCACAACTTAATTTTTAAATTTTCATGTTATATATGTAACATTATTATTAAATTTGAAGTATAGGGCATCTGAGTCAAGGAAAAGACTTTAGTTGATTCCATCTTCTTTTATTCAATCATTGAAGATAGGTTACTTTTTCATAGGTAAAGGGATCATTTTATGCTTAGCTCCATGACCAGGATTAACGAGGTAACGCCTGAGCGGCGCGCTGTTGTTGTCAGCTTACATGCTTGAATACAAACAGGGCAGAAAGTTTAAGTGCCCAGAGAAGGGAATTTCCCCGGAAAGACTCGTGACTCGAAATGAAAGTCATACTGCGCTTATTACGATGGAAGTAGAAGTAATTAAAAATGAGGTGTCGTTAAAAATGATTTAAGGAAGTTTAAATATCACATATATACAGTAAAACACCGTTTGTACGTCTTTCAAGGGACTGACTTAAAACGATGTATAAATGAGAAGACGTTTAATCGAAATTTTTAACTGAACAACTTTGATTATAACCAATTTAATGGTATTAATGCAAATTCATTTGAAAGTAATAATTTTAAAATTTCTTAAGATAGTACTACTATCTTAGTACATAGTATGAAAATCGGTAATTAAATTTTTAAACTAAACATTTATCATAAAAATGAGAAAAATAATTCCTTTATTACATATACAGAGTTACTTATCTTATACGATTTCTGTGCATGCACATAAGCTTTTAATTTTAAAAAAATCTTTAACCGTCGTCAGACGTGCTGGTTATCTGTTAGTGTTAAGTACATCATTATGAATCGAATTAACTTCATTGAATTTTTTGTCACTTTTCTTCTGACTAGAAATAAGTTCGAAGTTTTTCGATGGAGTCCATTGCGTCTTTAAAGAAAGTTGGAATAACTTCTTCATCATTGCCTAAATTAGCACCAGGCAATTTGTCTTCTATTAATTAATTAATTCATCGGTAGTGAATAATTTCGAAGTCATGATATCTTTATCACTGTTCACATTCTAAGAAAGGAAATTTTCGCATTTCAGAACGGGGGAAACCGCCGTATAACCGAAGCTTTGCGTCGTATATACGAAGTAATTTATAATGAATACGAATGAATCGGGATAGTGATGATGATAATGAAGCTGTTTGAAATGTATGCTCGCTGGGATAGTGATGGAACGACGTTTAAATGTAAACGACGCTTAATTAGAATCGTATAAACGGTGCTGTAGTGTAATTATTAATAACGAGCAACAACATTCGCTAATGAATGAATATTCCGGTTCGTCCTACTTTACAGATACTTGATTTTCCTGCTCTAAGGTTTTTAAACAATTTTTCGATTTGAAAGAAGAAATATGTCACTTTTTAATAACCAAAAATAAAGACGCCAAATGGAGGTAATCGAGATCCAGTGCTATTCAGTTTTGAAAGCAAAATTCAGGGAAGTTGGACCGCTTGAATTTTACAAATATATGCCAACCAGGTTTGAAAGCACTCGAAAATTGGCATATAAAATTGTTTTCGTGTTTGGAAGTACTTATAGGTGCGAGCAATTATTTTCACTTATGAAAGGAAATAAGCCTCCTGTCGGATCTACTAGAATTAGTGACATTCACCCTTGGATCAGTTTTGGAATTAATCACTGCGGACAAGATAGTCCTCCAAGTAGAAAAGATGGTAGTTTCAGAAAATAGATGTCAAGTTTCAGGAAGAAAACATTAACTTTATGTTGCCCTTGTTCAGTTTTGTACTTTTTTTCGAAATAAAAACGTTTCTATATATATTAAAATATTTTTCTTACGACCCAGATAAACTTAACCTTGTTTATTTGACTCGTGCTAGCATTTTAGTTTGACACCTTTGGCTCATAGGTCTACTATTCTTACCCTAATTTTTTTTATTGAAGGTTACCGTCCCTGTTACCCTAAAAAAATATATATATAAAACAGTTAAAATAATCGTATGATTACAGTATTTTGCTTTTGTTTCAGAAGAAAAAACGATGTTCTCTTCGCATTCAAATGGGTATCAGCCAGATTCAAGATCTAGTGATGAAGAAGTCATTTCTCCTAAATCGAAGAAAGATTCGGGTGATGTTGTCATTGAGGAAGATCGGGGTGGATTTATGAAAGATCAGGGAGGTTTTGAAGAAGTTCAAGGAGGTATTGAAGAGCAGATTTTAGGAATTCCTGATGACAGTATAAATGGGCCTTTGTTTTCTTCACTTTCAAATTGGTATCAACCAAATCCAAGATATAATGAAGAACTAAATTTTCCTAAATGGGAAAATTTTTCGCGTGAAACGACAATTTTAGGACTAGAGAAAGATTCAGGTCGTATTGTTATTGAGGAAGATCTGGAAGGATTTATGCGAGATCAGGGAGATACTGAAGAAGATCAGGGAGGTACTGAAGGAAATCAGGAAGGTTCTGACGAAGTTCCAGGAGGTATTCAAGAGAATCGGGAAGGTTTTGAGGCAGTGCCGTTTGTTGCCAAGAAGGAACGGAGAAAGGGAGAAAATGTGAGTGCAAGATATTGGACGGCGAGATATGAAAACTCAGCTAAAAGAAGAAAGGGCGAAAAGTATGTAGGTTTGCAAAAACAAGATGATGGTAAATATAGGCTTGTTAATGAACGGAAAGAGAAAAAGTTGCAAGCCCGATGCAACTGCAAGAATGTCAGGCGTTTTAACTGTGAAAAAATTGCAGAAATTGAAAGGCAGAAACTTTTTAATTACTTTTGGAAAGGCCTGGACACCTGGGAAGCAAAAAGAGCTCTAGTTTTATCATTGGTGGATAAATCAAAACCAGACTTTCGGCGTAGAACGACTGATGTTGTGAACTCACGTAAAAATGTCTCATTCAAGTATTATCTGAAGATGGGCGATGAAAAAGTTAGGGTATGTAAAACGATGTTCCTGAACACCTTCGACCTAAGTGACAGATCAGTTCGATCTTGGGTCATGAAATCGCCTCTAGGTAGCACTACGGTTGAAGGAAGAAATGGAAATAGCATCGACTTGAATCAAAACAGTCCAGCTATTCTATTTCCTTCAAGTAAAGACTCGGGCGAAAGGAATCAGGTCAGACAATTTTTTGAATCTCTACCAAAAATGGAGTCTGTTATCCTAAGAACACTACTAAGAAATATTTAGAACCTATGTGGGAAATAAAACCCCGAGTATACAGGATGTCCCTTTAATTGCCACCCAATGGCTAACTTCTAAATCATTAGGCTTGTTCTTGCAATTGTAAAAGTGCTTTAAATAACGTAAAAAATTATATTTTATGTTGTTTGTGTCAATAAATGCACTGTTTTACGAAATCTAAATTTTTATATAGTCCCCGGGCCCTATGAATCATATTTAGCAAAATATTCTTGAACAGCAAAATCCGAGATGGTGCCAAAGCGGGAGCGCGAAAGGGAAAATACAGTCGACGCTCGTTATAACGACCACACATTATAAAGACCATTCCATTATAACGACCAGTGATAAAATCCCCAATTGTGTTTCCCTATGCACTATGTTATTTTACTTCCGGTATAAAGACCGTACAGTGTCGTCTAATCCCAATACAACGTCCGAATTCAGATGCACTATGTTATTTTACTTCCGGTATAACGACCGTACAGTGTCGTCTAATCCCAATACAACGTCCGAATTCAGCGAACACTCTTCCGGGTATTTTTCCAAAAAGAACATGTTTCTAAACGTAAATGACCTTGATTATTATATTGCCAAGCTTCGTAGATGTAGAGTCTTCAGTCTTACAGTTCAATTTTGACGGAGGGGGGGGGGGCGAGAATTACCACTCGCCACAGCGCGGAAATTAGAATAGTCTAGAATAAAAAAAAAAATGTATCAAGTGCTATTCAGACTTAAATAATGCTCTGCCTTTCAAAAAAATATTTTAATCATCTTTAACTGAAATGGAAAATTATGTTTTGCAAAAGCACATATGCAGAAAAGACGAAACAACCATTTCTGATTTTTTCTTTCGAGAATAAATGTTTTGTAAGTATATAACACCCTTTATTTTCTACTTTAAAATCTGTTTTAGGAATATATTTTTAATTGATAAAATTTTATTTTTAATACCAATGATAAAAAAATAAGTTGAGCATTTAGATGGAATCTCTTTAAAAATCGCCTATTCGTATGGAACTGCTGAGCGTGCATGTGTACAGTTTTTAATTATATCCACTATAGCGACCACTCGTTATAAAGACCTTTTGCTGTGGGACGCAGAGGGTTGTTATAACGAGTGTCGACTGTAGTTTAATAGATATGAGATCTCTGGAAAAACAGCAAATATATTTTTAAAATAAATCTGTTGATTATATATTATTTCAAATTAAATAAGAACACCATTGAATCTTGTATATATCTGGAGTTTATAAAATCTCACCATGATATTGTTAAGTCATATTTGCAGGTAAAACATGCATATTTCTATGTTCTAAAAAATTAGGTTCGTTCAACTTTAGAATACAGACATTATAGAATTTAAAAAATACGTTGGTTTTTTTGGGGGGCCATATTTTTGCCTTGCCCGGTTGATAAAGTTAACTCGGGCCGCTTCTGTTCTTAAAACACTTAAGATTTTAAACAAAATAAAAATTTCCACTCCTCTGCGACTAAAACTGAACGAGTTATGAAGCTTTGGATTCAATAATTTTTAGCAGCCCATTCATTGGTTGATCTTCCTCGATGCGGCCTTTGGAATGGTCTAAAATAGTGCTGTTCAAAGCTCCATAACTCGGTCAGTTTTAGTTGCAGAAGAGTGGAACTTTTTTTGTTTAAAATGTTAGTTTGTCAGAAATATTGTACTAAACATTTCTAATAGGACCCTGGTACTGTATAAAAATTGAAGTTTCGAAATTTGTTCAGCAGTACATTTATTGACTGAAACAGCATAAAATATAATTATTTACATAATGTAAAGCATTTTTCCAATTGGAAGTTCATGCATATCTCTGACGGTTTAAAAATTTGCTATTGGACCTTAGTGGACACCCTGTATAATAATAGATTCGAATCGCAAGGAAAAAATTAGCTTTGATCATTCACTTTTATTTAGCTTGTCTAGTTTCATATTTGTAAAGACGGAATTTTGTAATCGATTTTTCACTCGATCCTGATGTTCTAGATTTTTGCATGTTTATGTATTCTCGATGGCAATACACTATTTTAATATTTTCAGAACTTCATAATTAGTTAATTAGGTTCATTTAATTAAATTTTGATTCTGCACTAGGGGCGGCACCTGGTAGTGAATTTGAGAAAAAAAAATGTTTTAAAAATTCCATTATATTTATAATAACGAATTATAAATTAAAAAGTAGGAAATAATTAAAATAAAAAAATTAAGTTAAATTTTTAAATGCTAATAAAAGTGTTTTTTAAAATAGTATTCATTAAATTTGTTATGTTCTCCTGAAAAATACAGCTTTTAGACATGCGACCTTTTGCATTTTGAGTCACGATATGTGTATTTGTTAACTCTTGATATCGAACCCGCTGATTTGACTTAGACAAGAGGTTCACAACATTTTTACTTTCTCGTACACGAAATATACAAAGAGTATATAAGTACAGTATACTCTTCATTTCTTCAACTATTACAATACTTGTATGCACGAAGTATACAAGTATTGTAATCGTCAAAAAATTCGAACTCGAGATTTTGACGAATCTCCATGTTTTAGACCTCCCCGAGTCCGAAAAACACAATTTTGAATTATGTCTGTCTGTGAACACGATAACTCGAAAACTATTAGAGCTACGGGGATGAAATTTGGTATGTGGTCTTTAAACATCATTTGTAGGTTTCTATCAAATTTTGGACAAAATCCGTCTACGGAAAGTCTGTCTGTTTGTACGTCCGCGGTCATGCGAACGCTATAACTCAAAAACTTGAATACCTAGATGGATAAAATTTGGTACACGGTTTTATCGTCATGAATGTGGTCCGTATAAAATTTTGGGCCAAATCCGTTAACGGGCTGACTGTCTGTCGATCTGTATAATCGCATACTTGTTCACTTTTGAAACGAACTCCATGCGCATGCGTACTGGTAGCAATGGCTGTGCACGCGGGGGGATTACGCCACTTTGTCCTTGAGACGGTAAGAGTGGATAATCGGTTCGCATTTAATCGCTACGCATCTCTTTGAATTTGATTCTCTACGTAAATATTTTACAATCACTATAATCTACAATGAAAAACCCTCTGATGGTCATTGGATTCTGGGTTACAGTAGGTTCGGATTTTTTAATCCACGCGGGGGTAAGGGAAACAGCACCATTTTGGGAAAGTATACGAGAAAGTTTAGGGGAGACCACTCCCGCTGGTTTTCTTATTCCCCTTGATTAGTCTTTTTATTTTCGCGTACCCCTTATTGTCATATCCCCCCCATCAATCATCCGTCTATGCAAAGAAGCTTTTTATAAATAATATTAATGGCTTATGTTAACTTGAGTGCCAAATGACTCGAATTAACGTTTGCTGGACTTATTTTTAATTTTACATTTTATTGCATTTTTATAATGGTATTAGTTTAGGGTGGCGACAGAACCGGGATATCAGGGAAAAGTCAGGGAATTTTATCGATCTGGAAAAATCAGGGAAAAGTCGGTGAAATTCGTAAAAATACCCAAAAAGCAGGGAAAATTAATAGTTATTTGTTACTTTTATTATCTATAAATTAGTTTATGTCTAACATTATTTGTAATAATAAATTGAATTTTTAAAAAAAACTTATATTCATTTATAAAAGCATAAGTTTTTGATTTGAGCAATTAATTTCTTATGATTTGTTAAAGAATAAAGATTTGAAGTAATATTTTGGCAGTTTCTCTTGTTTAAATCTTTGCTAAAATATATATTATTAGGTACATATAATTATACTATTTTTATATTTATGCTGCAACATGCTATTCTGGTACCCATGCAAAGAGCACTAATTAGTTATCGAACTGTTTTAAAGTTTTGAGCAAAGATCATAATAACCTTTACTGTTAACATAATTTAACTTATGTTGCAAAGAGTAGTTTTAATGTTTCTTAGAATTCTTTTGCAGTTTTCCAAGCAAAATATTTTGTTAAAATTTCCAGTATTTTTTGCATATAAGAAATGTAATATAATGTTTTAATAGATTTTTTCAGAATGTTCATTCCATTTTTTAAAATTTAAATTTCATAAAAAAAATTTAATTTTTTTTCATATTAAATAGCTGGTAAATGTGTTTTTAATAATGTATATTGTACACATACAGTGATTCTGAGTAGGGAGAAAGTCAATAAACTAATATAATTAGTAGCCGTAAATCAGGGAAATTTTTTTCATTGTTTCTGTAGCCACCCTGTAGTTCAACTCCAAAACAAATGAAATCAGTATTATAATAATTTCGCATTAACTTATAAGGATGGCTAAAAATTATTCTCTGTAATAATCAACTTTTGAAGTGGTATAGTTATTAAACAGCAAGTATTAACTAGGGGAAACAAAATTCTATAACTTTTTGAATTCCTTATGTTTTTCTGTTTCCGCCATTACCAACTTAGATTTCGCGTTGTAGATGCTTTGGAGAGGGGACGCCGGAAAGCCCTACGTCTCTTAAGTAGCGACACTCTTTTCCCCCATCGACTTCGTGCCGCTTTCGATTGGACGTTGCCAGTCACATGGGTAAACAGCCGCCATTTTGGGGCTTGGCTTGAATGTGTGTAGCACGCTTTTAACACCATACATCTCAAACAGCTTCATCATCATCTTATACGCTCTATTTTTTCCATTTTCGCTTTTATGTTTATATCGTTTAATAGATACTTTAAAATTTGAAGATGCCCTCTTGTTGTGCTGTTGGGTGTTCGAACAGCGCGAAATCGGGCTTCAAATTATATCGTTTACCTGTAGGTAAACGTAATGAAGATAGACGAAAACAGTGGCTGCATAGGATCGGGAGAGATAAATGGATTTCAACTGAAAATATCAGATTGTGTGAGGTAAGTCTGAATTCAATTAATTATTTATACACTTTTTCAAGATTTTTAATATTTTTTATTAGCAATGTAATGCAAGTATATTTTTTTCAAAGGGAATTCTAACAAATTAAACTGCATTTGATATGCTCGCCTATTAAATTATTTACCTGTACGTGTCATGCAAGTTAATTGATGAAAGGTCATTAAAAGAAAACAAAAATTGCTATTTTTTGTTTTCTTAATTAATGAATCTTTCTTTTATTTTATTTAATGATTGAGATGCTTAATGTTATGGTTTTGACTTACAAATTTATTTAACAATATACATAATTTAAGTTATTAAAAAAACTTGTTTCATCCATGAATGCAAAAAAAAAAAAAATTACTCAATTTCTTTAAAAAAAATAGCTAGCAAAAATGAAATACTTTAAATGTACTTGAAATAATTCTTTTTTCTAACCTATATATATGTATATATAAAAGAAATAGGCACATTTAAATAGAATTTTAAGAATTGTACTGAAGAACAATTTGAGCTATAAATAGTATTATTTTAAATTGGATGTTTGTGATTTATAATTTAGATGTTGTATTACAGTTTTTATATACAAGTGGCATATTTTAAAGCTTTTAAATATTAGTTTTTAAATCCAAAACTGTTTTTTTTTTTTTTGTACAGATCCAACCTTATTTATTTATTATCTGTTACATACGGATTTTATATGCATATAACAATCGGTAACTGCAATAGTTGGTGTTTTGGAGGTAAAAGTTCTGGCGGAAACAGACTTTTGTTATATTTTTTCCTGGATTTTCCCCCTAAAATATTATAAAAAATATTTTGTTGTCTCATTTTACATAAGGTTATAGATTTGTTTCAAAGCTATCCAAGCATTGTATAGTAATGAAAATTTGAAATATATTTGATGCAAAATAAAGAAGAGATGGTGTTTTTAAAGAAAGTTTAAAAATTTGTTAGACTTGACAATTTTAGATATCTGTTACTGTATAAATTCTAAATTTTGAAAAAACTGATATTTTGCTTCATCGTTAAATGCAAATTTAAAATATTTGGTTGTTTTTTTTAAACTTTTTGATATTTATTATTTTTTTAATTTATTTGTAATACATAATTATAAATTTTTAAATAGGTACATTTTACGGAGGATCAATTTGAAAATCGTAGAGCTGATAAAAGACGCCTTCTGAAGCAGACTGCTGTTCCTTCAGTTTTTAGACATCTACTTCCACAAAATAACAGTAACCCCGCAGTAAGAATTCTTTATTTAAATTATGATATAGATAATTGAAAAGTAAGTATTAAAACAAGCAGGAAATCCTATTGTATGTAATTATTTTCTACTGATTTATGAATTATTCTTGTATATATCTTTAGTTATATATATTTATATGTAAAAAAAAATTACATGTATTAATTGATTTGGATCTCTAACTTGAACAGTTTAAGTTAACATATATGTTTGTATCAAATACTGTACTTAAATAAATTTAAATTTTAAAAAATCTGATTAAAATAAAAAAAATCATGATTTTTATCAACCCTGGTTTGGAGTAATTTAGAACTTAGAAAGTCTTAGCAAAAAAATTGAATAAAATTATTCTTCAAAATGATAGAGAATTATTTCAAAACATGCATTTACTTGTATGTGTTTTATTATAAAAATAAATTATTATTTAAGATAAAAATGATTTTTTTATATGTATATCATTAGGTATTAAAGTTATATTTGGGAATCTGTAAACATTTGTTAATAAAAATCCACACTCAATGCACGAAAACTCTGTAAAAATGATTTTTTTTATATGTATATCATTGGGTATTTAAGTTATATTTGGAAATCTGTAAACATTTGTTAATAAAAATCCACATTCAATAAACGAAAACTCTGTATTTCTCAATAGCAGACTTTGGGCGAGAGTAGTGGTTAGCCCCAAAATGGTGGACGATTGAATGTGTCGCTACTTAAGAGACATATTCAGGGTTTTAGGGATGCCAGCTCAGGTGTCGTCCTTGTCATCTGAGCACGGTCAAAAATTTTGAGGTTCTGCCCAGAATAGCTCTCATGTTCCTTCGAAACTGGACATTAATATGATTCAACTAAGTTAAATCTTGAAATAGAAGATTGAATGTCATTTCTTTGCATTCAACAGGTTCCATTTTATTTTAAAATAAAATAATTGAATTTTGATTTAAATTCTGATTTTTAAAACTGCAGTTTGTTAATTATATTTATAGCTTGATAAATTTTAAGGCCCTGTGCGCACATGCAATTTTTGTCAGAGAAGCGATTAGCGACGTGAAGTACATTGATAACCATTGGCTAGTGCACATATACCACCTCCAACATCTGGGGAAAATGCTGAGCAAAAGCGTCTCTAATCACTTTTCTGACACCGCAGCATTGGGGTTGGTATGCGTGCTCTCTCCGTTATGTAAACATTTCTCAGATATTTCATCGTAAAATTTTAAGTTTGGTAGCGGTGTTTTTAATTAATGTTATTTTTATTATCATTATACTATCACTCTGTTTTATATTATGTTTAGTTTTGATTGTGTCGCCTTGTCACTTTATTTTTTACTTTCTTTTATACGAAGTAGAGAAAGTATTGCGATCGTCTAAAAATTCATCCTTGAGAATTTGTTGAATCTCTACGATTTAAACCACCTTGAAGTCCAAAAATTTCATTTTTCAAATTGCATTAGTCTATCTGTGAACGTGACAACTCAAAAACCGCAAATGAGCTAGACATATGAAATATGGTATGTGGTCTTTCCATCAAAATTATAGATTTTTCTCAAATTTTGGATGAAATTCATTTACTGTCCTACCGCCAGGAGAAAAACCCTGGACAAGGTGGCCGCAAGTAGATGAGTCTAAGAAAGGAGGTAAATGGGTTTAAATTCAACCGCAACATTTGGCAAACTAAGCACACTTCATAAGGGGAGAAATCATTTTCGACCGTAGTACAAAGCGAAACGAGACTTCCATCGGTTCTATCTGCGCCAAATGAAATAAAGCCCTTTCCTTCATCCCCAAAATGCAGTGGAATAACCCGTTTCCATAACGCCGGCCACAGGCATGTCTGGTGTCTGGGAGTTTTCTAGTGGTGGTAATACAGTATGAGGGGTCTGTTTTCCGTCCGTATGCATGTGAACACGATGACTCCAAAGCGCATCTGGATCAGGGGTTCCCTACCTTTATTCCCTTGTGTACCCTTTGATCAGTCTTTTCATTTCCGTGCACCCCCTACTGTCATATCCTCCCCCACCTTCAACGATTCCGTGTATGCAAAGAAGTCTTTATCAATAATGCTAAGGGCTTAAATTAGCTTAAGAGTCAAATCACTCGAATTAATAACATTTGCAGGACTTATTTTTCATTTTGCATTTCATTCCATTTGTACAATAGTATTAGTTCAACGCCAAAGCAAATGAAAACAACATTGTAATAATTTCACATTATAAGGTTGTATAAAAATTACACTCTGTAATATTCAGCTTTTCAAGTGGTATAGTTATTAAATATTAAGTATAATCTTGGAGAAACAAATTCTGTAATTCTTTAATGTTTTCTTGTTTCCGCCATTACCAACTTTGATTTTGTGTACCCTAACTGGTGCTTCACATACCACAGGTTGGGAAGCTCTGATCTAGATAGTG
>BGPR01000734.1:149079-175809 GCA_013235015.1 Araneus ventricosus | reverse complement strand
TGCAAATTACCCAATTTGTTCCGTTAATGTGCACATTATCTAGTTAATCTGCAAATTACCTAATTTGTTCCGTTAATGTGCACATTATCTAGTTATTCTGCAAATTACCCAATTTGTTCCGTTAAAGTGCGGAATCATCTGTGAAACGAGTTTTCCTCGCTTTTACTTAGCTAATATGCAGACTAACGTAATCCGAATCGATAAAGTGCACAAGCGTGTTTCTCCTCTTTTCCCTCCGCTAAAGCTTGTGTCGCTGGTGTTTCGTCATCAGTCGGCTGCGAGAGCTTAGAATAGCTACTTCCGTTTTCAAATTAATTCCTGCCCGTTAGCGTGAGAAATTGCTTGAGAGCAGGTGAATTTAGCTCTCTAAAAATGCAATTAAACACCGAATTGCTGGATAGAATGAAAAACAGATTCTACTCGAATCTTTTTAGCAAAGATTCGAAATATAATAGCGTTCTGATGACGAAGCAGAAGTACGATTCCATAATTGAGGATGTGAAACGAATAAAAGTTTCGAAGAAAAAAGAATCTTCTCGAGATTATCGAATAATTGAAAGGTATGATGTATTGACTGTGCAAGGCTGTGACAAACTCATCGAACCGTTGTCGGATGTTCGACAAAGTGTGAAAATGTTTGTCCACGCCGATGAATTGTTTGACGTGTTGTGTTTCGCTCATTTGTCGATTGGCCACGGTGGAAGAGACAGAATGATCAAACAATTAAATACAGCTTATAAAAACGTGACCCAAGCCCAAATAAAATTGTTTTTGGATTCCTGCGAAGTTTGTCAACAAAAACAAAAAAGTGATGGGAGAGGAATCAGTGTAAAGCCGGTCATGTCATCGCCTTTCGATAGCGGTTGCCAGGTCGGTATATTTTATTTACCGTCGAATTATCTATATTAGAAAAGGCAAGAAATTGAAGTAACGCTAACGTGGTTTGGCTACATGCCAAGCAGACTCAGACGGCCGCCTGTGTACGTCTATAAAATAACATACACTGTTTTGAATTAATTTAGACAGGTTTTATGAGCTGAGTTAGTTTTGTATTGATGCTGCTTCATCCACGCTCGGTTAAAAAAAATTCCGTTTCCCATTTATGTTGATTCATTATAATAATCTCTCTCAGGGTTGCCATATTGGCCTTTTTTCAAAGCCCTTGGCCTTAGGAATTTCCATTTGGCCTTATTTTCATTAATGACTTTTAGAGCAATTTTTAATCATATTCTAATGTTTTTTAATAAATTTTTGGTATTACGCATTTCAAATGATATATAATGAGCTGTCAAACGAAATAGCTCCTGAATAGAACAAGGATGTTTGAAATTTCTTTCACTTCAATTTTAGTTTCATGATAGAACATTGAACATATGCCTATCAAGTGGGATTCGTTTTCATGAAGGACTGCCTTTTTTCTAATAGTAAATGAGGATTTCAGTCAATTTGTCAAATTTGGCCTTATTTTTAAGAAGGTTTGGCCTTATTTTGCTATTTTGATCTCGCTTCGCCGATCACTTAGAAGTTTTTTTTGAATCAGCGGAATATCGTTATTTCAACAAAGGATAAGCAAGCATCTTTAAAGTTTTTTACTATTTGCTTTTAATTAGTTCTGATTTGAGTGTTGGTAAAAGAGTTACTCGATTTACTTAATGATGAATGCTTTCGTTATTTATGGTGCATTCTATTGCGAATCACTATTTGTTATCTTTAAACTTTTTTTACTAATTGCTTTTGAAGTTCTGATTTGAGTGTTGGTAAACGAGTTCTGTTTTTTAAGCTATTAAAAATAGTTGTTTCATAAGATTTGAATTTATGGTGCATGCTTTTATTTTGTAACTTTCGTTTTTGTTAAAATAGTTCTTTCTTAAAATCTGAATTTGCATTATTTTAATTTGACAAAATGAAAGTAATTGTTAAAAGTAAAGTTATTTTTTTCATGCTATGAGTTTAGAATAACTTGGTTTTGGCTAAAAGGGTTATTTCTTAAGATTTGAATTTGTGGTGCATTCTATTGCGTATCACTATATTTCATTAATTTTGACATATGTTTTGCAAAACGAAAGTTAGTGTCAATTGATTCATCATCTCAGTTTTTTAATGCTTTTTAAGCACACCGCCACTGTGCATGATATTTTCTACTACAACTTTCGTTAATAAATCTGTGACAATCAGATCCGAGATATTGTTTGCAAACTGAAAGCCCGTCTTAGACGGGCACAAATCTTCTAGTTTTGGAATAAAAGTTTAGCATGTTTATTAATTAGTTGCTCGAACAAAGATCTAATTTTCATTTAAGGCAGCGGTGACCTCGTGCCAATGTGTGGGTTTTGGTTCCGTGGGTTCGAGAACCCATTCCACGAAAGATCCGCCATGTATGCGAGTCTGGTGCACGTTAAACCTCGCATTGAGGGTCTAACGTCCTTCCGTTAGTCTGGTAGGGAAGTTTAGAGAGGAGAGTGCCTGCTCATAGTCATCTGACCGCGGTTCAAAAGTGCTGTCTGTGATAAAATAGTCATGGTGTTGCTTCAAAACGGGACGTTAATATGTCGAAACTAAATTAACTTATTTAGCTTAGTGATATAAATAATAACTATATTAATTTTCACTATATTAATCACAATGTTTATAGTAGTATTAACTACACTAGAATTAATTATAATAGCTGTTACTAATTATTGATTCTCTAGTTAGTAATTTAGATAATCATAAGAAATTTCCTGCTTTTCAAACAAAGTAAATAACCAGCATATGGAATTTTCTATTATTTTTACTAACAAAAATTAAAGTGAATGTTGATGTGACGATTCCTCTGACGAAAAAAAATGATAATTGAGCTTCACATATACACTTCCCTCCTCGCCCAGTTCACTCGATAACACTCTTTCAAAAATGAATATCAAATAACTCATATAAAGAAAATTTATTTTAAAGCTAAAACATATGAAATACATTTTTTACCGAAATACACGAAAATAAAAAAAAAATTACTAAATTGATGAAAAACATATATACAGATGAATACAGTGAAATGATGAAATATATATAGATGAATCAGTGACCTTGAAATACAGTTGATTTGTTATTTATGCTTCTTTATTTTTTGGAGGTCTTCGTTGTAAACCTTAAAATAAGATTACATAGCATAGCTAAAGTATTCAAAAAGGACTGATTTTATTAGCAAAGTTTTGTGATTTTCAGTTGTTTCCTGGTTCAGAATATGGTCATTGAGAATGCAAAAAGTGGACGAAAACATATTTTTCATGGCATGTGTTATTAAAATTTGCATAATGTGGCCATTTCTTAACTTGTCTTCTGATTGATATATACGAAATGTTTGCTCTGCCACTTAAATGAACAACGTCGCCTCCGGGCTTTATCAATCCGCCTCTATCTTTTCTTATCAAAATATCTGACAATTTTGCATCATAAGTTAGTGCAAAATCACAGGTTTTACAACTGAGAGATTTCTTAATTTTCCGGACAACAAAACCTGCTATATATGTTACTACATTTTCAATGTAGATATTTAAGTCCTTGAGTTGGGAATAGTCTATGGGAGTTTCCTCAACATTTTCCTCGGTAACTATATTGAAATGTGAATACTTATTAATACTTAAGGTGTAATTATTAATTGCAGAAATTACATTGAAGATGTTTGTTTTGTCTAAGGGTAAGCAATTCGAATTTATTGGTGAAGTTATTTGATGGTGGGATAGTTAACGTATATATGCAGCTGAAAACTGTTTTGCAGTGGGATTATTATTAAAACCTCCTCTACTGCATATTGCACTAAAAACATCTCCAAATGATCCTGAGAAAATTTATACGTCATTACGAACTTCAAAGATTTTTTTTTCCATTAAAAATGTTTGCAATGATTTTATGCTTGCAATACATGTTAAAAATCCCAAAAAGCCAGTTTTCCTATGGCTTTGTAAGATAAGAGGACCATCTGAGGATATTCTCAGATTTTTTATGTATGCTTCTGCATATATAAAAAAATTCAAAATTTTTTCCAGATTGACGAACTGCATTGGTCCTTATAAACCTTTCGCTAGCAAATTGCGGCTGTTAACGACATCAAAAAGGTTGTTAAAACATTGTATAAATTCAACTGTTGCTTCACAACCTTTTGCATCTTTCGCGAAGTACAATAGCGCATTAGCTATACTTCAATGTAGATATTTAAGCAACTTGCTTGCAACTTAAGATTAACTTGCACTTAAAACTTGTGTCGCAAGTTTAACTTTCATCATTTCTCTCTTCCACTGAATGTGGCGGGTTCTGACTTTTGTGGCTGCTAGGAGCCCTTCATCCTTTTGAAATTCGTGTAACGACTGAATATAATCCTATTTTATTATTCTTCCTTGGCTATCAAAAATTGAACCCTTAGAGGCCAAGGTATTTCTGACCAATTTTATCATATGACACGGATCGAGGATAATATGGACATCATTGCCAGATATAGGATGTTTAAATGAAGGAACTAAATTTGAGGCATTAATACTAGCACCCGAATATTGGGCAGTACTTAAATTAGTGCTGGTGCCATCGAATGTTAACGTAACAACTTCAATACCCGTTTCATGAACATTTGTTAAGCATTCTTGAATAAACTCTTTCTTGAGCGGTTAATCCATTAATCAGAAAATACCCTATTGGTACTTTCCAATTGCCATTTACACAGTTCAGTATGAACGTATATGCCTCAGTTGCAACTGGCAGCGATCGTCATCAAGTCCTGTTCCGAAATCGGCATAACCGATGAACTTATGTTTATTCCATTCTATGTGTTTTTTAATTGACATCTCGTCAACTGTAAGGGTACATATTGCGGTTTTATTTAATTTTGTTTCTTCGGAGACTTTCATTTTTCTGCTGCATTTGTGAATCCTGGAGAACCATCTGGTACCATTTTCTCAAAGTTGATGGATGTGATAAGCAGGTTTGAAAGTTTTTCCTCACGTAATCATACGCCTTCGATGAATAAAAATGCAATGTCGAAGCTCAGCAGAGTACTCTTGTTTTGATTGATGCTACTTTAATCTACTTATCAGTAATTCAGCAGGTGTTCCTTGTATTGACACCTAAATTAAATTTGATAAAAGTGTTTAAATTTCAAAATCAGTAAAAATTAATCTCGATGCAATAAAAGACAGCATGGAAAAATGAAGAAACACTTGCTTGTAAAATGCTTTTGGCTGATTCAGTGATTAAAGGCTCATTTTGAATGTCCTGTAGAAGGCTTTGTAATGAAGCGACTTTCTTTGTGAGACGTGAATTCTTCATTTTTAGTTTTTTTATGGTTCCGGATTTCACGATCTGTTGCTCATTTGCCAACTCCAAAACCCGTCGTGCTTTTGATGGGGATTCCATGTCCTCTTCCTCAAAATTCCCTAAAAAATGCTTTATTTTCTTTCTATTTTCTTCATAACTACCTAAATAAATAAAAAAGGATTTAAATAAATAAAAGGAGAACTTTTAATTTCGGAAGATCATTTACAAAGCTTATAAATATGTATTTATTGATATAATGCATAATTCCTTTGGAAAAATAACATTGAAAAAATGAACTACTTAATAAACGCATACAATTTGTTTTTAATGAATTATATTATAGTAAAACTTACTTGCAACAAGACTTGAGGCAATTTCATTTGGATCCTTTAAACATTTGGAGGGTTTTCGCTTCATAGTTTTGCTCAACCAAGTGGTCGGGAAAATCGAATATTCTGGGTAAAGCATCCGATTTCAACCAGGTATCTCCAAATTTTTCTTTGTCAAGGCAATCCTGTTGGAAATGTTTTGAACAAATCTTTGTTCAATTGGCTGCTTTAAAGTTTTCTCGGTGCAAGGTCTTTTCCCATCCCCTTCTTCTTTTTCCATCTCGTGGAAAACTAATTGGAAGAAAAATTTAAAGCCATGTTTATACATTGAAGTTAACAATCGAATTTTTTAAAAATTACGTTTGCCAAAATGGATACGTAAGAAGTATACTGTTCTACTCCTTTAATGTGCTCTTTCTTCATTTTATATTGTTATAAAAACGCATTTTAAAACGTAAACGCACTATTTAAAGTGCATTTCTAGAAAATGTAATTAATTTAAATTTCGATACTATTGCTACATTTGATAGATATACATATACTGCATAGTATGCAATATTGTAAAAATTAACTTTTGATTTCTATGCACTAGGAAATGTTTTTTTATGAGATGCAAGCTTTGCGAAAGTAACGCGTACATCATTTTAAACGTGTTTTGAATTGATGTAACGAATTATAACTAGATTAGGCGGATATGTTAAATTAAACAAATACTCGTTGTTGTTCCTAATCCCTCTCTGTCTAGCGGCAGCTAGACACCATCCATGAGCCCACTCACCCTCAAGAAATCGAGAGCAAGCAAAGGATCCGTCTCGAAAGTCTCCCTAGATAGGCGAAGACAAGAGAGGATGTGCTATCGCTACTCCACACTTTGCGCAGACCGGAAAAACTTTGTTACCGTGGCTAAAGGAGCGACTCCTCAGGTGACCGCTAACAAATCTAGACAGTGCCGTCTGGTCGGCTCTGTCACAGGCAAGGCCAATGGAGCCACCGGGACTGCTCCGCTTATACCAATCATGGGATGGAGGCACCCTCCACGTCTTTAAATCTTTGTTTTTTTCTGATGGAATAAATCTCGTCAAATGTTAAGGAGGGGGCTGAACACAAAGGTTCAGTCGTGCCCTGCTTCGCCAAATCGTCAGCAACCTCGTTCCCATAAATATCCACGTGGGAGGGTATCCATTGGAGGTGCACCTCATGATCCACGCCTATATACAAATACTCGTGCTTTAAACAAGCGTTTAAGCAGAACTAATGAAATATCTAAAAAGTTATCCATCAATTCCTATTCTAAAATGTTGATGCACTCGAATGAAAATATTTCCGTTATTTAAAAAATAAATAATTCATTAAAAAATAATTATTTTTACATTTTTAAATTTACCGCAAACGTACAAGTGTATTCTTGCCAATTCAAATAAACAGACTGCAAATAAAATTCAACTAAACAGCTACCAGAAGTCACCTACTCACTTGTAATATATTAACAATATTAATCTAAAATAAACGAACTGCACAATTTGCATACAATAACTACAAACAACTTTCGAAATACGGGATATTTGAAGAAGAAACGGAAGGCGCAAAGACACTTAAGGCGCCAAACAGCATTTTTGCGTAAGCCGTGAAACATTTCATTTTGGCATAAAATACAAAATTTTTGTGGCTCCAAAAATGTTTTCTATCAGATTGCAGATATTCAAATTGTTCTCAAGAAATCAAATAATACCAAAAAGTGTTCATAATTCAATATTCTACGATGTTATGCAATTCTACTCTTTTTAAAAGGAGTTAAAATGGTAAAAAGAAGCGGATAAGCAAATGCTAACATACCTGTGGAATGAGTAGGGTGATGCTTTAGTTCCTTTCCCATTGTAATTGTAGGCACAGCAGTATGCAACCATTTTTTTCAATAAATGCGCTATTCTCGACCTGTCAATATGATTTCCCTATGAGAAATCCTATAGAGAACGTTCTCCGAGTCGAAGATCTGTCCGCAAGTCACGTGATTTTACTCGAGCATCGGTTTGCAACCTGTATGTATATTCTTCCTCTATGATTATCATTCTTTTGTTACCCTAGAGGGCATGCGCATTTGTTTCCCTTGTGTCTGACGAAACTGCTAAGACACGTGTCAACACGTTCCTTTACTTTCTTCAGTTCCATTTGCTGAATATCGATTGAGTTGTTGACATCGCGTAGATTTAAAATGGGTAGTGTTCGTAATTGTGATACTCTTGATCTAATAATTTTGAACCTGGCACAAGCTAGGAACTCGGTTCTGGAGCATACGCCTGAGACGCAATCTTCATCCGTGAATCCTAGTGTTCGTAAACGGACAGCTTTTTCCATCGAGGATAAAGTGAAAATTATTCAGAGAATAAAGAACGGCGAGAGACAATCTGATGTTTGCAGGGAATTTTCTCTTTCTAAATTTACAGTTTGGACCATTTGGAAAAATCGTGCCAAAATCTCAGCCTACGAGAAAAATCTGATCGATGCTGAGAAGTTGCGAAATGTAAGTGCAGTTAATTTCACTCTTTAAATTTTTAAAAACAAATATTTTAATTTATTATAGCCCATAAATGTTATTCGGTGCGATTTATTTGTTCAACACAAATATGTGTTTAAGAATTATAGCAAATTTTGAAAAATCGGTCATAGCGAACCCCTCGGTTATAGCGAACTTCTGGATCAGTTCGTTGAGGGTTCGTTATTACGGGATTTAACTAGATGGGAAAAACCTACCGGTTTAAACCGAAAACCGGTTTTTTGTTTCGGTTACTTTTTTGCCCCGAATTTAAACCGGTTATTTTTTTTAAATCCAAAAACCGAGTCGGAGGATATGCTCGATTTTAGGTTCGGTTAGACTAAAATTGACGAAGTTATAAAGCTTTGAATTTCATCAGTGGCGAATCTAGGATTCGGGGAGGGGCTGAGGTCATAAAGATTGTGTATCGTCTTCACGAATGTCAAACCTCAAGACCTAAAGTAAACCAAAACTCTTTAACTTTACAGACTTTACTCACCTGGCAATAAGAATCATAAAGAACAATACAATACTTTCGATAATTTAATAAAAATTACAATAAAATAACTAGCCAAAAAATGTCTTCGACCGCGTCAAAGCTACAAGTACACGTGGAATGACTAAAAAAGTAAGAAATTTTTCGAGCCTGTCTAGCCAGAAAGCAATGTTGAAACGTTTTTATTATTTTTTTGAAAGATGAAAGTTAAGAAAAAACAGTTGTAATGATTTTAAATAAAATCAAGAATTCTGGCTGGACTCTGGGGGGGGGGACTGTAGCCCGATAGCCCTCCCCCTGGATTCGCCACTGAATTTCATCATCTTAGGCCTATCATCGACAACCGCTTCCTCGAGGCGTCTGTTGGTTGGCGTATTACTGAAAGGGTCTTTATGAACAGATAAATATTGGCCAATGGATTGATTGCCTGCAGAAACAATACAAATGTAAAATTTTGTCTGCAAACGGCGTCAGTTTTTTGTAGCCAAACAATATTTACGAGGCGTGTCCGGAAGGTAAGTACCGTTTCGTTCTACCGCCACCGCAGCGCTAGTGTCGCAGTTCCGCGCATGCGCACACGTATCTCTGGTTCATTGTCTGTCCACCGACGCCATTGCAGCCGGATTGTGTTGTGTTTACATGTGTTAATGAGCGTTCAAAATGTTTAAGACGATTGCCGATCCCGCCGACTGTGAAGTGCATTCTGTAATACGGTTTTTGAACGCAAAGAAAGTTAAACCAGCTGAAATTCATCGTCAACGTGTAGAGATTTATGATGAAAATGTAATGACTGATGGAATGGTTAGAAAGTTGGTACGGCAATTTAATGATGGACGCACCAATGATCATGACGAAGCACGGAGTGGGCGACCTTCTGTTGTCAATGGTGGTTTGGTTGCAAAAGTGAATGAGAAAATTCGTAAAAACAGACGGTTCACAATAAGAATACTTTCTGATGAGTTTCCACAAATTTCAAAAACTGTTTTGCAGGAGATTGTCACAAATCGCTTAAATTATCGCAAATTGTGTTCCCGTTGGGTTCCGAAAATGCTTACGGATGTCCACAAAACGAAGCGACTTGGCAGTGCTTTGAAATTTCGTACCCGATGCAGTGAAGAGGGCAATGAATTCCTAAACAAAATTGTGAATGGTGATGAAACTTGGGTTTGTTCTTGAACTTGAAGCGTGATTTTAGAGGTAGGCGCTTTGACAGCGATGACGACGCAAAAAACGGTGTTCAGCAGTGGCTGTCTTCACTGGAGGCATCTTTCTTTGAAGAGGGTATAGACAAGTTGGTTTCTCGCTATGACAAATGTCTGAACAATGGTAGTAACTATGTAAAAAAATAGTTTACGAAATGCTCTTTCACGTAAAAATAAATTTTATTTTGAAAAAAAAAATTTATGCGAGTTGATCCAAAACGGTACTTACTTTCCGGACACGCCTCGTATCTTTAGTCGGAAGTTCTGTGGCGTCCGAAAGATTATTATCTATGTTGAATGATGTTGTTTCCGATGAGAGGTGTCAACTCACGGATCAACACATTGCTGAGAGTCTTTATGAAGAGATTAAATGACGCCAATGAATGAATTTCTTGTGAAAACCATCTTAATAAAAAATTTTGTCTATAATACTTATTGCAATAATTACTCATTTATTATTATTGTATTAATTGCTTATTTATAATCGTTACTTATTACATTAATTATTGTATTAATACTTATTGTTTATTATTAATAAAAAATTCTGTCCTCAAACGTTGCTTTAAAAAAACAACCGAAAATCTTTTTTTTTTTCTTCAAAAACCGGTTATTTTGATTGGTTTTAACCGCAAGGTTAGACCGGAGGTGAAAAACAAACAAACAAAAAAACCGGGTTTTTTTTCAATTACCGCCATCCCAAGATTTGACTATATTATGATAATAATTCTCGTTACTTTCCAATTCATAAACTTCATATATTTTTATTGAAACTTATTCCCAAAAAACTGTAAATTGAAGACCAACGGAACAAATAAAACTGAAGGTGAACGTGTAGTAAGGTTGGGTGATATTGTATCAAGCTGATATTTTGTATCGGGTTTGCAAAAGTATTGGGTACACAAAGCTGATACAGACAAAAAGTATCAGGTACTGGATTCGATTAATACTGATAGGTAATTTCAGTATTTCAGACCTCGTTCTGTTTTGGTGGGTTGATAATGTATCGACCTGATACAAGTCATCAGGTCGATACAATCATATCGCCCAAACAGCCTTTTATTCCTGCCTTAGCGACGGTACTAGCTGGCGTTATGTCTTTTTTTAACTACTGATACATATTATTTCTTAACATTACCTGGAATAAAGGGTTTTCGTTATTTTTATTTGTAACTCTTTTTTTTGTATTTTATAATTATACTCGTGTGAGTGTACGGATCAGGGTTGTCGATTTTTTATATTTTTTTCAAAAAAAATCGATTTTATTTAAATCGGATTCGTTTTATTTAAATCGAGATTTTTTGGATTTTAATGATTTTTTTAAAACTATATATATATTTAACGTTTTTATATTAAACAATGAGGCCTACAATCATAGAATTATATATAACAACATACCAGTCATTAAGCCTTTATTCTTTTTTAAAAAAAACATAAATTAAAAAAATTTAATTCAAACATGTAACAACTATTTAAAAAATGTTTGTGAACTAAATATAAAGAATAATATACATTTGAATATGAGACAATTTTATTAAGGAAAAAAGAACGATATAATAATTTCATTTCTTCACTATAGATATATTATTGTATGTTAGAATATATAAAATTTTTAGATATGGCTCTTCTGGTCAAGCAAATTTTGCACAAGTGAGAAGCAGGTTCTCTTTTTACATGAACTGCACAAAGGACTGAAAATCTTGTTCCCCCCCTTTTCAAAAATAAGAATTATCCTTCTCTACCCTTTATTGGACAATAGACTAAGGATGTCTTAGGAATGTTGCAATCTTGCAAGAACTAAATAGCATACTCTTCTCCTCTCCCCTTTCAAGTATTTGGATTAGGGTTTATTTCACCTTGACCTTGAGAATAGACTACTTCTTACTAAGCATAAAAAAAGAAAAGAAACCAGTAACTAGGTGGCAAATCACTGAAACTTTCTGAAGTAACTTTTTCTAACCTGGACTCAAAATGTGTTTTCTAAATATAATTTACACATCAACCATTCTATGCGCTTGTTATTTATAATAAATAAAGTTTAATATTTATTTAAGCGAGAATTTTAAGAAATCTGAATGGAAAGTAAACATAAAAGTGACTATTTTTCAAAAATTTCTCAAAATTCAGTAAATTACGTTCGACGTATATGAAACAAACTTCATTAGAACGGAAATTGTTTTCTCTTTCCGATGGTGTATCTATTTTTTTCGTACAATTATCCAAAAACATGCTATTGACAAATTAGAGTGAAAAATCACCCAAAACAACACAAAACATTAAATAAAAAATTTTCTAGATTAAAATTTTTTAATTCAGGCTTCAAGGTGCATTGAGTCACCATCAGCTGTGTGCCAAATTTCATGACTGTAAGTGCGATAGGTTCGTCTGGACATTGCGCGCACGCACACAAATATTGACTTTTAAGTATAGATCATAGTTTAAATTGTACTATGTAGTTGTTTGTATTTCTTTTGGGACATTTATATGTATTACTTGATTATCTTACATTGGAACATTATTGCAATATAAAAACTTTGTTGTCCGCAACACAATTTGTTTTTTCCAATATTAAAATGAAACTCATTGCATTTTACTATGTTTTTTCTTTGTGAACATGATCCTTTAGAAATATTTGTTTTATAAAAAAAAAAAAGGAGCATCTCATACTTTGCATCTTATTATGTTGCTCATTAGAGATTTATTTAAAATCTAATTTGCTTGTGTTCTCAAAAATAAAGATATGGAAAGTACTCTATTCACATCAATTCAATGAAATATTTTTTATGTTCCATATATTCTTTCTTTAAATATACATTTAAAAATATTTTCAAATCTCTATTTAAAGATACATGAACAATTTAATTTCATTAAAGCAGATTAACTTGATATTTAAAATTAAGTGATTTAAATCGGTGATTTTTTTTTAAAAAAAATCAGTTGATTTAAATCGCGATTTTAATCAACTGATTTAAATTTCCGCAACCCTGGTACGGATTGATTTAGCGCTTTAGGAAGCTGAAAAATATTGTTATTAATTTGTTTCACAATATTTAATTTTCCTAAAAATCAATCTGTGTTTTTGCTATTATATGGTTTTTATAATAATCGTTATCAAATAAGAGTGTGTAAAAGATGCAACATTCAGAATGTCGAGGGTTAAATATGCAAGATTGATGGAATTTTCCTAAAAATCAATCTGTGTGTTTTTGCTATTATATGGTTTTTATAATAAACGCTATCAAATAAGAGTGTGTAAAAGATGCAACATTCAGAATGTCGAGTGTGACTTGACATACGAGTGGAAAGGGTTAAATATGCAAGATTGATGGGATTTTCTATGAATGAAGAAATTTATTTTGCTTTAAACATTTCTTAAAAAATTCGAACAAATAGGTAGGTACCAACAACAGAATTAGTATTATTAAAAAAAAAAAAAACTAAAAGCAAATAAAAACGAAACATAACATGAATGGAATTTTTACAATATAACGGTTTAAAATATATACTTATAGGGAAAATATTTATATTTTCAAATCTGAATATACCATGATATACTGGAAAACAAAATGAGAATTAAACTCTTGCTGCTCTCAGTCTTTTAAGTTTTATAAAAGTCCTTAATTTTTAACAATGCTTTAATAAACGGAAGTGTAAAACTAACAACCAAAGCTATAGGTAACGGGCAATTTGGTTAGAGATAAGTCTTAAAGATAACCAACTGTTGAAGGTACGAAGTGTCATTACACTCGTGTAATCAGTATCAACCTTTGCCTTTTGCTTATGCAGCAAAACCGGGGATTGAGGTTCGTACTTGTGGACTGTGGTCGGTGGAATTCCAACCCGTCGCGCCGTTCAGACGGCGCTTGGTTTGGCAAATCTCTCGGCATCGCTCGAGTGAACGGATGCACTGACGCCGTCTGGCCACCCCCCTCCTTTGACGCGCCAGCTATTTACCGCCAAAAACGCGGGAAACAACAGATGCACTTCCAAGCCCACGAGCCACATCGATTCTTCCTGTGCCGACGACGCGTAGTAACGCGAACCGCGGACGGATTTCGTGAAAAGATAAGCAGTAGGAAAGGCGTATTGGGGAGAAGTGCTTCACTCGAAATTTGCCACGTCACAAAGGCATTGTGGGTTCAAGGCGTACGGCGCGTCGTGGGAACGTGCAGATTCGTTATTGTTCGAGCTGTCTTGGGTTGCTCGACCCCTTTCTTTTTCCTATCGACAAACCACAGTACGGTTCGTGCACCCGTCGCCACAGCCTGTTGCAGACAGCGTAGCGAGATTGTGAATCTGTAGCTGCCTAGTTTTCGGTCAGTTTCCTGGTTTCTGAAAGTGGTTCATCATGAATGCCGAATTCTGGGGTACTGAAACAGTGATGGAGTTTCTGAATCTCTACCAGAGAGAACCCGTCATATGGAATCCCCGGCATCCGCACCATAAGGACAGGGAGCAGGTCTACGATGCCTGGAAACGAATTCAAAGTCGACTGAGTGTCCAGTGTTCTATAAAAGGGCTGAAGAAAAGGAGGGAAAACCTTATGGCTACTTTCAGGAAGTGTGTGGTGAAAGTCACAAGAAGTGCTGGAGCGTACAAGCCGGAATGGTTCGCGTACGAAAAGATGGCGTCGTTTTTGCTCGCTATTTATGTACCGAGGGAGACTAAGGCGAAACAGGTAAGAAGTACTTATGGTCATTTCTCATTAAATTTCTTTGATTTCACAAATACTCGTGATGGTTCGTATATCTGTGGCGAATCCAGGATTCGGGTGGGGAGTGGGGGCTGAGGTCATAAAAATTTGTATCGTAGTGACGAATGTCAAACCTGATGGCTTATGTAAGCCAAAACACTTTAGCTTTACATACTTTAGTCACCTGATTCTAAGAATCATAAAGAACACTTACAATACTCTCGATAATTTAATAAAAAATACAATGTAATAACTAGACAAAAAAATGTTTTCGGCCGCGTCAACGATATTACAAGTGGAATGACTAGAAAAGTAGGAAAACTTTCAAGCCGGAAAGCAGTGTTGTCACGATTTTATTATTTTTTAAAAATGAAAATTAAGAACAAAAAGTTGTAGTGATTTTAAAGAGAATCAAGAATTTTGGTTTAGGGGGCTGCAGCCGATGGCCTCCCCTGGATCTCGACTTCACTGTCTTAGTATGCATGTGGGTAGACAAAACAGATTTTTTTTTTATGTATATTATTTAACCCCTTATCTGTTTTGCCGGGCATCGAATTATGGCGTTTTTAAACTTTACATATAAAAATCAAGTCATTCTTCGACGTTATAGGAGGCCGCGGTGACCTAGTGGTTGGGACCGGAGGGTTCCAAATTCGAAACCCGATTCCACTGAAGATCTGTCGTGTATGGGCCTGTTGCACGTTAAGTCATACGTAAGTGGCCAAACGTCCTCCCGTTGGTGTAGAGCGGAAGTTTGGAGAGGGGGTGTCAGCTCAGGTGTCGACCTCGTCACCAGACTGAGGTTGAAAATTACGAGGCCCGTCCCAAAAGAGTCCACGTGTTGCTTCAAAACGGGACGTTAATATAACTAAACATAGACGTTATAATTCGATACAAAAGTGATGAGTAATCCATTAACATCTCAAGTATTCTATGGGCAATTAGATGGATTTAACCCTTTCACAGGACGACTGTCACACGGACGTGGCAGCTGCTTTAGTGCAATTAGGCTTAACTAGATAAAGTGCGCCGGCACTGAGCAGCCACGCGAGTTGGGAAACGATGGCCAGAGCGAACCGCATGTTTTCCGTGCGGCCGTCCTCAAAGGGTTAGCAACTCCGCATCTTCGCAAAATCGGTGTCATCTAGGTAAAACCAAAGTGTACGGTACATCTCTCGCCAAGCTGGCGCCAAATCATGAAAAACTCGCCAAACGTCCGCCATGTTACAGTCCGCCATTGGCTTACCACATTTAGCGATTTTTCGCCAAAGAAAATCCAAGTTTGGCGCCGTACCGTACACTTTGGTTGAGCCGTCATTTAATTAGATGGTAAGGAAAATAAAACATTTAAAGGGTTAACTTTTCATTTATTTTATTACGGTTGGAACTTTGCTTTCATTTTAACGTTCGATCGCGGAATGTATTTCCCATCTGTCACTTTTACTTTCTCGTATACGAAGTTGTGTAATCGTCGAAGCATCCGACCTCGAGATTTCTATAAATCTCCACGTTTAGAAATCCCCGAGTCCGAAAAATACCTTTTTGACTCAAAAATGTATCCAGTTAGAGGGGTTGAAATTTTGTATTTTGTCTTTACGCCATAATTGTAGACCTGTGCCAAGTGTTAGGCTCCACCCGCCTCCGGGAAGGGTGTCTGTAACTGACAAACGCGAAGAGCTAGATGGATGAAATTTACTACGTCGTTTTTTCATTAGAATGGTAGGTGTGCATCAAATTTCGAATCCAGTCCGTCAAGGGAGTGACCATTTTGTTGGTCTGTATGTTCGCGTGTATGTGAACGCCATAACTCAGAAACGCGACGACCTAGATCAGAGGTTTCCAACCTGTGGTACGCGTACCCTTGAGTGTACTCGAAGGGCTAATTGAGAGTATGCGAAGGACTAGTTGGGGGTGCGCGAAGGGCTGATTGGGAGTATGCGAAGGACTAGTTGGGGTACGCGAAGGGCTGATTGGGAGTATGCGAAGGACTAGTTGGGGTACGCTAAGGGCTAGTTTGGGGTACTCCAAATCAACGTTTGTAATGGCGGAAACGAGGAAACATAAGCAACTCAAAAGGCTAATAGATGATTGAAATTCGCTTTATCAGAAATAACAAATTGGGCTCAGTGGCTGCGATTGGGTGACAAAAGTGGGGGTAAAAAAGTACCCCGGAGTATAGGGGGGTAAACAACAAAATTTAAAATTTTATTTACAAAATTAGCTAGCTTTTCCAGACACCATTCTTTTTATATCTATATCTCCTAGTTTTAGGCAGCTAAAATGAAATAAAAATTTAATTTTTTCCCCAAAAAGTGGGGACGGGCGTCTGGCCCTCCGAGTCACCGCCACTGTTAGGGCTTATTTAAAAACGCATTTTGTGCTTAACCAGTTAACTGTTTATGACGAGTATACTGGTCATAAAAAAGGTGCACAGTTTTGTGTTATGACGAATATCGCCTTGAGTAATCAGTAGTGACAATTTGCGGTTTAAATTGCAATATTAGTGAAAACTAAAATATATTCGTAAACTTAAAGATGTTTGAAATATTTTGAGGCCAAGTCGAAATAAAAGTTTATACAGTGAAACCTCTTCGAACGGCCACCCCTCTTAACGGCCAATTTTTCGTGCACAGATTTTTCGGCCCATAGACCTAATGTTAAAATAACCCCTAGCAACGGCCGCCGGGTGGGTTCGCCCATCCCATTTGACAAACGTATCGGTTAGAGATTTACTTTTTAAACTGAAAAACGAACTTGAAAATTTTTTCCGAGAAGGGTAAAAACTTAAAACAGTCAGTCACAAATTGTATCCTTTATTCAAAAAATGTAAAAAATTATTAAATAAAGTACTGTTTTCGCTTTAGATAAGTCACAAACTTCATTTTAAATAAGAAATATGTGTCAGACTTGTTTATATTATGTATTATAGCAATTATCTTGTAATTGTAACGAAAACCCTTCTGAGGGCCAATTTTTCTCGAACGGAGGTGGCGCCTTGTGATGAGAGTGATATTCACTGTAAATACTAATTATGAAAGACCGTATATGGTAGAATTATTTTTTCGTGTATGTATTGTTGACTTTTATTAGTCATCACTAGCAATTACGGATCTGTATATTGTTTCAGCCTTAACAAGTGGCGAATATTTTTGCTTCCGAAGAAAGTAAATTAGTCTGTACTGCCGTCTCCAGATCAACAAGTATAGTACATTACATTGCAACGAAAGAATTTGAAGTAGCGTAAATATTATAAAGTTGTCAGAAAATGTTGTAAAATGAATGAATGAATGAATGTGAGTAATAAAATAAAAAAATAAAGTCATTTCCCGGTTATTTTCGGAATAACTTCATCACTAGGGATGGCGGTTATTCCGAAAATACCGGTTTTCGGTTATTCAGGTTTTTTCACCTCCGGTATTTCCTGGCGGTTTAACCTCTCAAAATAACCGGTTTTTGAAATAGCCGGTTTTCGGTTTTTTTTAGAAAAAACAAACGCCGTTTGTAGACAAAATTTTTTATTAATATTGTTTTTACAGGAAATCAATCCATTGGCCAATATTTATCTGTTCATAAAGATTCTTTCAGTAATCCGCCAACCAACAGACGCCTCCAGGAAGCGGTTGTCGTTGATTGGCCTAAAATAATGAAATTAAGAACGTCATAACTCGGTAAATTTTAGTCTAATCTAACCTAAAATCGAGCCTATCTTTCGATCCTGCTTTTTTATCCGGTTATTGGATTTTTAAAAAAAATACCCGGTTATAACCAGTACAAAAAATAACCGAAGAAAACCGGTTAACCGAAACCAAAAACCGGTTGATTTTTTCCATCCCTAATTACAACTTAATTCCCTGTGTTCGACGAGTATACTCGTCATTGCTTAGTTTGTGCGCCGCAGTTTAGGCGCACATTTTCCAAAGACGTCGAAACGGTTATCATGAGACCCCTTTACAGCGGCCAATTTTCCTGGAAAGGAATGGCTGCTTCGGAGAAGTTTCGCTCCATCTTTGTCAAATTTTGGACAGAAAGGAAGGCGTGAAAGTCGGGGGGGGGGTTGCATTCCACCCACCTATGGTTTGCCATACCGTGACCTTCGAGATAAACATTATTCGAAACTTATCTCGAAGGTCACGACCATACGTCCGTTCGTGTGCGGATTTATACCAGTGAATGCGGCGGGGGGACGCAATAGAGAAAATCTGACGTATTCGAAAAAACCAATAAAAGAAACTTCATTGTTTATACTGTTTACAGCCATTGTTGATGAGAAGGTAGATGAGTCTCCTTATCCGGGTCCCGGTTCAAAATGAAAATTAAAAATTTTGCCAGTTTTGTTTTAATTCTGTTTTTCATTAATATAATTTTGAATTAGCGAACAATAACAGAAATTGTATTTTCTTTGCATCCTGATGTCCTAAAACTTTTCACATCCTCAAACTCCGTACTGTGTTACTAAAGAGGATCGTTGGTAGGATGCTTTCAGAATTTTATTCTTTGACACTCCCAAGACCCTCTCTCCCCCCCTCCCATTGTGTCCGGATTTCAACGGAAAAAGGTATGGCAACCCTACTCTTACCCTCTCCCCCAGCGATACGTTTTCGGAATGCAGAATGAAAGGGAGAATTCTGAGAAAGAGAGAATTCGTTTCTTTCTTGAAATTCTTGCTTTTCGTCTGTTTGGTCAGTACTTCCTGCTTTGCGTTTATCTGAATATTATTTTAAATGTACGTATTTTTAAAACATGGACTTTCGAGGTTCCCCCCCCCCCGGGTATTGTTCATTTTATTCGATGAATTTTTACTTTCTCAAAGAGAAATTTTGTAATCGCGCGCGTGAAAAAATTTCGAACTCGAGATTTTGACGTATCTCCACGTTTTAGACCTCCCCGAGTCCGAAAAACGCAATTTTGGAATTATGTCTGTCTGTGAATACCATAACTGGAAAACTATTAGAGCTACGAGGATGAAATTTGGTATGTGATCTTAGCACATAATTTGTAGGTGTCTATCGAATTTTGGACAAAATCCGTCTACGGGAAGTCTGTCTGCGTCCTTGCGAACACAATAACTCAAACTTGAATAGCTAGATGTATAAAATTTGGTACGCAGTTTTATCATCAGGAATGTAGGTCCGTATCAGATTTTGGTCCAGATCCGTCAAAGATTACTGTCTGTATAATCGCATACTTTTGAAGACAATATCTTCTATAAGACATGACTTAGATAAATGAAATTTCGTATATAGTCTTGAAATCGTAATCGTAGATTTGTCTCCAATTTCCGCTTTAATCGGTAGAAAAAAAGGCGCTGAAATTGCATATTCGGTTTTTTCCTCATTCTACGACGCAAAAAAAGGCGCAAACGCTGGAGCGTTTTTTTCCTCACTTTAGGCCCGGTGCACACTAGCCGATTTGTGACGTTGAAGCTATAAAAATAATAGTAACGCACATGCCCCCTGCGGAGACACAGAGGGGAAATGGGGGTTACTATTGTTATTTTTATAGCTTCAACGACTTCTTCGGCTAGTGTGCACCGTGTTTTATTCGTATGCGAGAAAGTTTTGGGGAGGCCACTCCCGCTGGTTTTGATACCGTTTTCAGCACGTGCTTACAGACCGCATTGGGTTTTTCATGCGCTTACAAAATTCACATTTCTATTGATTTATATGGCTTATGGTTACATTGTGCACAAATACAATTCAACAAAATTCTTTGGCTTTTTCATTGATTTGTATAATCTGAATACGGAATTTTAAGAAAATTCTTTGTTATTTTAATATTGTGATTATTGCTTTTTTTAACATCCATCACTTAAACGAAACAAAAAATACATTTTTTTACTTAACACAATTATGATATGGGATGTAAAGAATACAAAAAAACGTCTTCAACTTCTTTTATCCCTGTGGTAAGCATGGCTTGGCGAAATCTATTTCGATCAACATAAAAACACCTGCTCATAAAGGATATAATTGTCTTTTTTTATTTAGTTAATTTATTTCTTCTGTCTTTGCAAACGATTTTTTATGTATTTTTATATTGTGTGAATTATTGCAAAGATTTATTTATTCCTATACATCAGGGCTTCCCAACCTTTTTTTCTCTCACGTACCCCTTGATGAATATTTTCATTTTCGCGTACCCCCACCCCTCAAAACCATCCGTCTATGCAAAGCAGTTTTTATCAATAATGTTAAGGACTTAGATCAGCTTAAGAGTCAAATGACTCGAAATACTATTTGCAGGACTTGTTTTCGATTTTACGTTTTATTCCATTCTTGCAGTAGTATTAGTTCAACTCCAAACAAATGAAAGCACTTCTGTAATAATTTCGGTTTATCTTATAAGGAAAACTAAGAATTACACTTCGTAAAATCAACTTTCGTTGAGAACAAAAGTGTTTCCTGATGTCTGGAAGCAAACAAGAATTATTCCTGTTTTTAAAAAAGGTGATGCACAGAATTGTGAAAATTATCGACCTATTGCTATTTTAAGTCCTTTTTCTAAGATTTCCGAAAGTATAATCCATAAAAAGCTTTACAATCAAGTTAAAAATCCAATTTCTACATCTCAACACGGGTTCATACCAAAGCGCTCAACAACCACTAATTTATTCTGCTTGACAGGTAAAATTATTTAATCATTTGAATCTGGTTGTCAACTTGATGTTATTTACACCGACTTTTCTAAAGCCTTTGACTCTATCGATTTTGGCATTCTTTTAAAAATGTTTAATGGTATTGGTTTTCATGTAAACCTGATTGATTGGCTTCTTTCTTACTTATGTAATCGAACACTATGTTTATTTTAATAATGTTGTTTCTCATGAGTTTACAAGTACTTCCGGTGTCCCACGGGGCTCAAATCTTGGACCTCTGTTTTTTATTTTATTCATTAATGTCCTTACTTGTGTTTTTAAATACTCTGAATGTCTTTTATTTGCTGACGACTTGAAATTGTTTAGTTCAATACGTTCTGATTTAGATTCTGTTCTTTTACAAAGAGATCTTGATTGTCTTTTTAAGTGGTGCACAGACAACAGATTACACCTGAACATTGAAAAATGTAGTGTTGTTATTTACACTCGAAAAGCTCAACCTTTGAATCATGTATATAAAATTAACAATCTTGTTTTATCACGCTCAAATACAGTCACTGATCTTGCGATCGTCTTTGACACCAAACTTGATTTTTCCCAACACATCGATACCATGGTCTCTAAGTCTTATCGCAGGCTTGGAATTCGTAAGCGTAGAACCAGAGAATTTTCCAGTGAACCTACCCTGAAGGTCTTGTATTGCGCTCAAATCTGGAATACTGCAGTATTATCTGGGATCCCAATTACCGAAACAAAATTGCACTCATTGAGCGAATACAAAACCACTTCTTGAGATATTTACTTCACAAGAAAAATGGATTTTACTTTCAGGATGTATCTTCTTCATTCCTACGTAATATTTTCAATATGCCCAGTTTATGCTCGAGACGAGATGTTTCTTGCGTTCTTTTCTTTTACAAAGTTATTAATAGTTCAATTGATTGTAATAATACATTATTACAGGTTGGGAACCGCTGCTATACATCATGTGCATTAATTAGTTTATTACGCACTATTTATTCTTGTGTATCATCTCCATTAATTAACTTATTGCAAACGATTTATTTATTATTGTGTATCATTTCTATTAAATATTTTATTGAAACGATTTATTTCTTGATCGGTTTCATGTAAGTTTAGTATCTCTGCTTGCAGTAATACTTCGGTTATCGGTGGTTTCGATTTTTTTTCCACGAAACATTTGTCTCGGTTTGCTTCGGATTTCGTCGGCGTGCCCACGTGACCTCGCTGCTAATTTTGCGAAAACAGAAAGCACGACACACTCGCTCTCCTGCTCAGTGTGGCGTTGTTTCTTGGTGTGTGAGCATGACGCATCGTTTTCGTCGGTTTGCCTCGGATTTCGTCGGCGTGCCCACGTGACCTCGCTGCTAATTTCGCGAAAACAGAGGGCGTAGTTTGTTCAGTGTGCTGTTGCTCCTCTTTGGGTGAGCATCATACCGCGAGTTCCATTAACTTTCTTTGTAGCACCATCATGGGACCAAAGAACGTTTCTAGAGCCGGCAGCCCTTCGAAGAAGAAGGCCAGGAACACGATCGAGTTGAAGAAGGAAATCATTGAAATGTACGAAAGCGGCATTAAGATTGCTGAAATCGGCCGCATGTACGGGAAGTCGCCGTCCACGATAAGTTCCATTGTGGCGAAAAAGGAAGAAATAAAGGAGGCTAATGTAGCGAAAGGCGTGAATATGCTAACGAAACAGAGATCACAAGCAATTGAAGATGTCGAACAGTTATTATTAATTTGGATCAACCAAAAAAGGTCGGATGGCGATTTTCTTTCGGAGGCCATCATACGTGAAAAGGCTAGACTGTTGTATGCCGATCTCATTAAAGAAAGGCCTGGCACGAGTGATATCGATTTCAAGGCCAGCAGAGGCTGGTTCGAAAAATTCAAGAGGCGCACTGGCATACGCAGCGTTACAAGGCATGCCGAAGCTGCGAGTTCGGACAATCCTGGGGCTGAAGGATTCATCCCCCAACATTCCTTCGATTGTGATGAAACTGGCCTCTTTTGGGATGAAATGGCAAACAGGTCGTTCATTACACCGGAGGTAAAGACCAGGCATTTAGCCATGACATTATGAAATGTAAATGCCATGTTAAATGTTCATTGATTCTTTATATTAGTCTTTTATATTAATTTCTTATTGTTTTTTTTAATATTAAGCACGATATTTATTCTCTATAAATTTTGTTTTTAGTATGTATTTTGGAGGGTCAAGAACGAATTAATTGGATTTACCACTCATTAATATGGAAACAATTGTCTCTGTTTCGGATTTTGCCGATTGTTTTTGTATGATTATCGACGGAAACTGAAGTATCACTCTTTGGTTTTATCATTGGAATTCTAGATCTATATCATATTTTTGGTCCAGATCTTTTGGTCTCTTTATTGGTGGGTATGTGAACATTGATACGCAAAAAAGGTAGACGAATGAAATTTGGATGTAGTCTTGTCGCCATAACTCTAGATCTGTATCATATTTTGGTCCAGATCTGTTGGTCTGCCTATTCGTGGGTATGTGAACATTGATACCCAAAAAGGTAGACGAATGAAATTTGGTTTGTAGTCTTGTCTCTATAATTGTAGATCTGTATCAAATTTTGTTACCAATAGGAAGAAAAAAAAAGACATCTAAAATGCATACTCGGTTTTCTTCACTGTTCTACGAAGCACGGAACGTGCCATACTGTGTTAATATATGAGGAAGCCGAGGGGAGAACTCTCCCATTGTTTTTTTCTTATCTCTAAACTCTTAGTTTCTTAAAAATTCTTAGGAAGGAAAGGCGACAATTTTCATAAAGGTATATCCTTTATTTCATTTCTTTATATTTACGAAGAAAACTTCATCTTGACGATTATTTTAGAATTGTAGAGTAAAAACATGGAATGAGGAAAAAGGCAGCTAAATTGAAATCAAAATTTAATTTTTTTTCCGCAAAAGGTGGGTGGGCGCCTCCGAATCGCCGCCATTGTTATCGTGCTATGCTAGACGGTTCCTTGTGCTTTAAGCATGCTGAACATTTGTCTGGTTAGAAAATTTTTAATATTTTGTAATTTTTGTTTTTTAACCCTCCAAACATTTGGCCATCGAACATTACCACTAGCAATAATGTAAATCGAAGAAAGGAATACGAAGAGGGGGCTGGTACATAATACTATTTAATATCTGCTATCTGAATGCAAGTACTCTAAAAGTACTGTACTCTCTACCACTTCCATTAGTTGTGGTATATAAATTGCCCCTGTGTTTATATATTCAAGTAGTTGGAACTCCTTTGTTCTACTTTTAAGCAACCTTCTTTATATGTGCGAATGTAATTTTGCTGGCTATCTTGTGTGTGAGTTTAGCTAGTAGTTGTAGTTCGACCAACCCCCGAAAGAGGGATCCAGGAGAGGCATGGCATGACTTGAACTATGTTTAAAAAAAAAACACTTTTAGTAAGTTCGTAATGTTTCATGTTTGCTTGTATGTATTAAGGTTGGAATTTTGTGATCGATATTTCACTCACTTCTTAATGCACTAGAGTTCTGAAATTTTGAATATTTATTGGGTCGTGATGACAATGCAATATTTTAATAATTTTAGAGCTCTCAATTATCAGTTTTTTAAAAAAAATTCGCAAAATTACGTTTGCACTCGGTAGGTTTCAGTGGCGCCATCTATAGTATTTGAGAACTAAAATACTTTATACAGTAATTTAAATGTTCAATAAAAATAAGTCGAAACAAACACCGTAAAGTAAGGCGCGAGGCGCTGATAACAATAAAAGAAACTTATAAAGCCACAATGAATGTCATAAAAAATTTTTTTCTTTACCATTCGTTATATAAAATTTGTTATGCATTTTAAATGTAATAACAATTCCAATTTACTTAGAGCGGTTCTATCAGCGCCACACGCTTTTACGATATATGTTTTGACCTCCAGATTTTTCATTAATGTATGTTTTTATATTCATATTTTTTGATTTTCGAAAGCAATCCTAGATGGCGCAACCGTCTGGCTTTATATTTGTAACGTTGCTTAAACAGATGAATCATTCAACAGTTAGCGAGGAGACTTGAATGCACGACGGTCGCTCGGAATTTGAGCTCTTGCATCCATTTACATCGTAGAAACTTTTATTTCTACAATTTTCATACTTTGATAAAGCATTCAGCAGGCATTTCTGCTAGTGAATAAACCGTTCTTTTTAGAAGGAACGTATTATTTATTGAAATAACTTCTTTTTGACTTAAACCTGTTTCCCCAGTACATAAATACGCTACAGAATTGTATTCTCCCAAGCGAGGCGGCTTCGTTCGAATCGTAGGAGTATACTTTTCTAACAGTTTAATTCTCAGAAAGGACACGCTGCTGCTTGCGGCCTTTACAGTTTAAATCTGTTTAGCGCTATCCAACTTTTGCACTCAAACACAACACTATCGACTGAACTGTAATTGATTTTTGACTTAAAAAGCGTTTCGTAAATTATTAAGGCTGGAATTATAGTTTGAGTTGAAACCTTTTGCGGTATAGGGTGACAACTAATGCTAAAGCTTATAATGACAGCTAAACGAAAAAATGTCAGTGTTTGTGGAAAACGAAAAGAGACTTCTACGCAAAGAAAGAGACGACTGGAGAAAAAAAGGCAGAAATATCGAGAAAGCCGAGCAGCTGAAGATGAGCAAACAAAATGTTCGAAACTCGAAGCGAGACGAGAACGTAAGAGGACCGAAGCTAATGACAAAAGAGAATCAAGATTAGAAGCTTGTAGGCAGTATATGGCAAGCAGGAGAGCTACAGAAAAACTTGAAGCTCGTACTGCAAGACTGGATTCTATGAGACGATACATATCGCAAGTAAGAGCCGCAGAAACAATTGAAGCTCGCAATGCAAGATTGGATACTATGAGACAACGCATGTCACAATTACGAGCTGAGGAAACTTGTAGCGAACGTATACTGCGATTGGATGCATATTATCTTGGATACGCAAGAACTATAGCCGAAGAAACCCATGGGAAACACGATATTCGAGTGGAATATATACGACATCAACGAGTAAGTCGTTTCGTATTCCGTTATATTAAGAATAAATCATTACTGTGTACCTAGTTAATATCACAATGCATAAATAATCACAATTTTCTCATATTGTACATTAAAGCAAAGGGTACATTACGTACATCCTATCAGACCTTTTTCCATAACATAATTGCTTTAGTTAGTTGATGTATAAAATATTTATAATACTGAATTATGACATAAATTAAAGATTAAAAACTAGAAAATAATAAATATAAAAAAACTTTTACCAATGCATTAAAAAAGAAAAAAATAATAAATTTTGCTCAGAAATTTGCAGGTCAAAACAAAAAGCGTGAGGCGCTGAAAACACTAGGAGAAAAATATAAAACCATAATTGATTATCATAAGAAACGAAATATTATTAAACATTAATCACATAAAATATATTATGAAGTGATTACGATTTTAATTTACTTGAAGCTTTTCTATCTCGCACTTTTCCGATTATTATTTTGACCTCCAGATTTTTCAGAAAAAATTTTCTTTTTTGAATGCATTGGTAATTACATTT
>BGPR01000734.1:132339-149069 GCA_013235015.1 Araneus ventricosus | reverse complement strand
TACTTTAACTAATAATTTAATTACTTTATATATTTTATATACTTTAATTGTTTATATATTTTATACTTTAATTTTAGAAAGGACTGTTTGCAGTAATTACGATTATTGACACTCATAACCACAGCTTGAATACAGTTGAAGCTTTGAAGTTTCTTCCTGCCTCTGATTGTAAAGAAAAATTCCTAGAATACTTCAATGATGGCATGGGTGTTACTAAAGCATGTAGATTCCATGAAGGAATTTTACAGTTAGAGGATAAATTTACAGAAGAAGACATGGCCAATCCTCAAATAAATCCTCCTTACAGATCTGTACAGTATTGGTACGACCAATGGCGTCTTCAAAATTTGGGTCCAAGAACTGGTCTGCGTTCATTGGAAGTAATGGTGTTATCCTTTTTAATGTGATTAATTTCATGTTTGAATTCTTAAAAATTTAATGTTTCAAACTTTTGAATTTTACCATTCTCATTCATACTTCATACAATCCGACCTCGAAAATACGGACTTCTAAAGTCCGAAAACCGGACGATTTTTTTTCAACTTGTGGCGAGAAAAAAATTCAGCTAAATAAATTTTAAACTAGAACGCTTGAGGCAAGAAGCGGAAATTCCAGTCATTCTATTTCATTTTAAACTACTTTTTTTGTGTGTCTTTGTATCATTTTTTAATGTCTCTTTATGTTTTTATATGGAGGTGTTGGAATTGACGTCAACGTGTAGATCAGAAGATGTCTCGATCGGTCGCGCATGCGCAAACGTCAGAGGCGTTACCAAGGCAACCATTTGCTGTTGCCTTGCGACTCCCGGGTCTGTTCTAAAGACGTCTGCACATGCGCGCTTAATTTTGACTAACTTACCTACACGGTGACATCAGAAGGTTTAAGTAAAATTCTAAAATCCGTCAATTTCCGAAATCCCGACCTTCCAAACCCCCGAGCAGTCCGTATTTTCGAGATTGTACTGTATTCTCTTTTTCTCAGATTGTCTATTTCTTATATGTGCTACTGTAGTGTTATTTATTCTACTGTTATAACATAGGTTAATGTAACTACAATGTAAGGCAAATGTATGTATTTTTGAAATAAAATATTTACTTAGTATTCTATTCTGTCTAATTTACTTAGTAACTATTCTCTTTCTGTCGTATTGTCCAATTATTATGTATGATCACTATAATTCGGATACTTTGCAATATATTTCGAATAATGTGCACTATAATTCGAATACTGTTGTTTTTTATTGATGTGTAATTATTCAACATTATAAACTCCTGAGTGTTTTATTCTTTTGTTTTTAAAAATTCAAATTCATTTCAGCTGTTACAAAATCTTGTCGCATAATGCGTTGTTTTTCTTGTTCGTTAATAATTTTATAAGTGTACTTGTGTTTTGTAATGTTCTTGTGCGTTAATAATTTTCTAAATGTACAAAATTCCCCCCAAATATTTTCATATGTTTTTGTTAAAAAGCTGCAATCTTTCACTGTACATTCTTTTGTTCTCTGTTTTTCAGTAAAGTTGCACGAGGTGTAGTAGTGGTGTGGGGCCTTTGGAAGGGTTGCTATTTCGATTTTGTGCCCATCCAATCTGGTTTGATGACCTGAGTAGTTATAGATACCGGAGATATGGGGTGGTGTTATGTTTGGATGCAAAAGGGAAATCGACCGTGGTTTTGTGTGTGTGCGCGCGCTCAAATACGTATATGAAGTACTGCCAAACGAAAACTACTAATCGCCGAAAATATCCTATACCTTTTTGTTTTAAGGGAATAAGAAGGGTGTGTTTACCAGTGAAGTAACACGCCATTAAAAATTGCGTAGACTTCCGAAAATTTGCAGGTCTTGAGCAATATAGCTGTTGCGCCATAAAATCCGCAACCAACAAACATCCGAAAATTTACAGGATTGGCGTATGCGTTAGGTCGTACCATTACAATTTAAGCGAAGAGAAATTTGGTTGCTTCTTCCCAGTAGAGTGACATATCCTTATTTAGATCATCTAACAAATATCACGCTTTAAAAATGAAGAAATAGTGTGTAGTTAAGTTAAGCAAACAGTCTCCTTTATTGTACTAGGAGGAGTAAAGATGTTAATAAATTATTAATATGTTTCTGGTATCTAGTGAGAATTTAGTATATCGTCGGCGTTCAAGCAAAAGTCAACAAGTCCAAAACTATATTTGTGAGATATACTCGATTTAAATATAATAAAAATACTAAAAAATATATAAAAATACTTAAAAACAGTATAATAAAAATACTATTTGGAATCGTTATGGAAAGTACTAAAAAATATTTTACAGGTTTCTACGGTTGGTTTACTGATGTTTTGATAACTAGTTTATAACACAAAGTAACTGGAAATTCTAATCAATTGTAGAAGCCTGTCAAAAAGTTTTTTTTGGACTTGACTTTTGCTTGAATGAAGATGGTATTTAATATTTCAAAGGTGAGATCTTATTTCCTTTTATTAATTATCTCATTTCTCTTTACAGAGTTCAGGGACCTCTTCCAGAGAAGAGGAGAAAAATAAGGACCACATTCCACTCGAACCTACCATCGAGATCAAAGAAGAACCCTTGGATTACAACCCGACCCCATCTACCTCCACCGACGCTGCCAATGAAGAGTTCATCTTGCCCCACGAAGAGAATACCTGGACTCCACCAGACCCGGTGGTGGAACCTCAGTTCACCTTATCCGTCGCCAGTTTGGCGTCTTCCAACGACCCAGAAACCTCTGAAAGTGAACAGGTGAGAAAGAAGCGAAAAGTTAAGACGTCCACTTTTGTGCCATCAACAAATGGCCCTGAATTGAGGCAACAGAGCCCTGTGTACAACTTTGGCGAGGTCTCGAATCCAGGTTCTTCCAAAGAGCCTCGCAAGGACCAATTTGATGTTTTTGGCGAGTACATTGCTGCCAAGTTGAGGAGCTTGGACCGGAGATCGTGTTCCTACGCCCAGAAGGCCATCGGAGACATTATTTTCGAAGCAGAAATGGGCAAATATCTGAACATGGACTCTGAATCCAAAGACTTGAAGAACTGTGCTAGCTAGCTGTTTGTCTTGAGTCGGTGACAATTAAAAGTTAAAAGCCACAAGCATGGTATATTTTTTTAAAAGGTCCCATGGACTTTGAATGACTTTCATTGTAAATATAGTTTCATTTCGCAAGCTACCAATAACTTTGTAAAACTTGATTTTGATCAAACACAGGGCGATCCGGAATCTTGTAGCAAATTTAAAAATTAGTAATTCACAAGCTCATGAAGACAGATGCCATTTGCATATACAAGTCAGAAATGAAACCGGAAACCCAGATTATGTTGCTACGAAATTAAAATTTATTGTTGGCTATATGAACCACCAGATGATTGTGCTGTTGTCGGAGCTTAGGATTAACCCCTTAACGTCCAGCGTCCTGTTTATAGGACAGTAACATTTCACTTCCGTGTCTAAACCGGATGTATTACGTTGTTTCTTTTTTTGCTTTACCAACTCCTAAACAGTTTTCAGCGGATATAAAACACCAGTTAAACATTTCTAAGCTGCTAATCCTACAATGGTCTAATCCTTTGTAACCCTAGGCTTCGATAACTATAAAAACCATATGGTGGTTTAAATTGTAAATCATACTACAGGATCTTCTCGACTTAGTCCATTTTGACCGATCAAACTGCCGCACTGGCTGATGGTGATAAGTCGGAAGTCAGATCTATATTTTCATTCAAATCGTGCATAAAAAGTGTATATAAGCCACAAAAATTCAATCTATGAACGCATAGTCATTGTACTTAATGTGAAACATATGCACATTATTGAAAGTACTGTAAACAGAAATACCACCTGAAATTTATTTATTTTTATTTGTTGTGATCTTAAGTGTGGAGGGGTTGCAAGTCTAGGAGTAAGCAGGTGTTTTCTGGTTTCGTCCTAAAGAAATCCGGTTTCATTCTTTCTTTTTGTACAGACGGCATAATCTTGTCTTTATTTGTTAGCTAACTGGTGATTTGCTCAGGACTTCTGAAATACCCTGTCCTGATCAATATCTGTGTCTTTTAAATACATTAGGACTATTTAACAGGGCGTAATCATTAACGCTGTCTTTTTAGCCCTACTGTCAACGTGAGTTTCACTGTCTATAACTACATTGGTTCAACTTCATTGTGTTCCAAACAGGAGCAGGACGAGTATTTTGTATGTTTTTTTCTATAGCAATGCTTCCATTTGTTACACTTCATGTAAAAACGGTGTGTTTTCGAAAGATACAAATTTTCGGTTTTTAGAAATTTGTTATTAATTTATTAATTCGAGAAACGACCTTTGGTTGCTTATAAAATTCCCAGCTGTGCATTTGAAAGTTTGATTTTGTTATAGCTTTTCTTAGAAGACAAAATTAAACATTCAATGCTTTTAAGTTATATATACAATAGTTGGTCAAGAAACTGAAATCATCAGTTTTTTTAAGCTAGACATTAGTTTTAGAGTTACTGTCTTTGTAATTTTCCAAAAATAATAGTTGGAGGTTTTTTTTATTCATAGATATGGGGGGGGGGAAAGAAATTTTACTTATCTGCAATAAGTTTATTTTTTTTTTCAGGTGAAACATTTTTCAAATTCTATTCCTTTTTACGAACCGTTTTCTAATGGAAGTGTAGCTATATTTAAAATCTTTTGAAATGCAGAGAACAACTCATTTTTTTTGTTAAGTTATTTGTTGTACATCATTGCATTTTTGTAAATTCATGATCAGCTTTGTTGTTGATTGTATGTTGAAATTTGCGTAAGTGCATAAATAAAAAATGTTATAATACAAAGTAGTTTTAGAATTATTCAAAATAGTCTCTTCACTCTTCTCAAATATCACCCTTACTCTTTATTCAAAAAAGAAGATGCAGTGTTCTGTTTTATTCCAGAAAATCGTAATGCTGAGATCAATAAGAACAAGAAAATCGTGATCTTTTGGCTTTTTTATGTACTATATTTAAACCTCCCTTCCTGGTAAAATTCTAATTCAGGTCCAAATATTCTTTTGAGCTAGGCCCAAGGATAATTAACTGACAAGGTATCGGAGATGGAGCACTAAAGCTGGCATTCATCTGTACTTCCATTCCATTCCACCCAAGACTTCCCCCTCCCCATACTTTCAAGTTGAAAAATGAGGCACTTAATTCACGGAGGCTCCAAAGTTTGTTTTGAGACAAGGTCCAAATTCGCAAAATTCTACCCACCCATTCTCCTCTTCCACTACGCGGGAGATTTCGAGTTTCATTTCTACCCTCGACGCGAGGTCTCAATGTAGGCAGATCCTTTGATGTGCCGCTACCCTCGCATCGAGGCCCCAAATTGGAATCGGCGCATGAAGTGTTTGATTTTGAATTCCAGCATTGTCATTCCGCTATGCCAATTTCCATCGGTTTTTAAAACTGGCGATTGCTTTTTCCTTCCCGTGTTCCAAAAATTCCATTTCGGAAGAGATGTGAATGGCCTGCTTAAGAATCCATGCGCTCCAATAAAAATACTCGTCACTGGCGCCAGTGAGAAAGCATTGTAGTCGTCAAAAAATGCGACATCGAGATTTTGACGATTCTCCCGACTAAGACTTCCTACAGACCGAAAAAAAAAACATTTTTGGAATAAGGTCCCTGAGCACGATAATCAAAAATGCAACGAGCTTTACGGATGAAGTTTGGTATCTAGTATTTACACCAAAATTATCGATTAGTATCAAATTTTAGACGAAATCCACCTCCTACGGGAAGACTCTCTGCCCGTCCGTTCTTGTACACGTGAATACAGTAACTTAAAAAAACACAAGCAGCTAGATAATTGAAATTTGACATATCTTTTTATGACGACTATTCGTTTCAGAAACCGGCACTTAGTTTGGAATCGTTCCTTAAATTAAAAACGCTAATCACGAACCAGACATACAGATACTATTCGGATAATAACGATTTCGCTTGCTGTGTAGGCGATAAATTTCCATTTGTTAAGTTTGTTCTCAGTATTTTCGAGACTACATATATTTTATTAAGCGTTTTCTAATACAAATTATATTAACGCGTCCCGGCTCCACTAACCCCCCTGTCTTATCGCTCCATGTGTTGCATGCATGAATACTTTACCCTCAAAAGGCATTTGAATTTTTTATTCAAACAATTTAGACAGCATTTTACAGAGATCATCACTGTTTGTTGTGGTTGCTAATCGAAGTAATTGCGCAGATTTTTAAGAAATTTAACCTGATTTTTATTTCTTTTCTTCTTGGGGTCGTATTATCCAGTGGGTTCTAGCCTAGGGGCGCAATCGATTCAAAGGCGTCCAAAAATTTACTACTCTTATTTCATTTTAATTTTCTATTTGCAAAATTGTAAGGCAGAGAGCAGGTGTCTTATTTGCTCCTCAGTTATATCAATAGATAAGTAATTTGGTTGGCCCTAGGCGCTCAAATTCCTTATTAAAGTTCTGATGGGGCGCCAAATTACTCAAACAAGGGCGCTCCAGTTTATTAAGACGGCACAGGACAAGCCCATGCGCTACAGAAAGGGAAAAAGAAGAGACAGCGGCCATGTACAGTCTATTGGTCCAAAGGTCTGAGCGTGCGTGTGTCGTTGACGTCAGCTTTAGGGATCTATTCTGGTACCCCGGGTTGGGTCCCGCACGTTAACAGCGGAACCCAACCGGGGGTACCAGAATAGACCCCTTACTTTAGCGATAGTTATAATTCTTAAAAAAATTTAGCAAAATTAATTAATTAAATTTTGATTAAAATAAAAAACAATAACATATTTTGCATTAAATAGAAAGGCGCATATGCAGCCAAATCTAACGAAATACAAAAACAAATAAAAGAAAACAAATTAAAAGAAAACAATGATAAAATGAAAAATAATGAAAACAATAGCCGTTTTTGCGTGCAAACGCAGCAGCAAAAAGTAATTGCTTCAACAGAAATTTTTTAAAAAAATACAACCAGAACTATAGAGAAACCAAAATTTACCAATACTTAGAACAATTTGTTAAGAAATTATTCAAAATGAAAAGGAACTAAAATGGCTCACTCATCAGAAACCACGCGCCATTTTTAGTTCAAAAATGAACAAGATTTTCTGTGGAAAGGAACGACAAAAAGTCAAAATTTATTCCTTCCTGTGGTCTAACTTACTTACTAAACTTTTTACCTTACTTTAGCGAGACATTCACCAAGAAAATCGTAGCCGGTGGGTCTTCGCGTTTTGAAAGCAAAGGGAGGAAGGAGTAGGCGCAGATGGATGGATTTGTTTTACGTGGAGCGGTTCTTGTGACATCGTCACTCAGCCAGAGGCGAAATTTCCCCGACCCACCCTAAGACGGGGGACAGAAAGAAAGGGGTGGAGAAGACAGGGAATTGAACGAAGGAGTTCAATGACCAGGGCATTCGCCAGATGAGACCGAGGGAGGAGGACGCTGAGTGTGAACGTGCGGCCGAAAAGAGAGACATGAAGCTTGAAGAATCCCTTGTAAAAATTAGTAATATGTATGTGATATTTTAATTTTTTAACTTTCCTAAATAATCTTAACGATACCTCATTTTAAATACTTCCACTTTCATCATAATTAACGCACTACAACTTTCTTTGCAAATCACGAGTTTCTCAAGGGGAATTCCCTTTCCTGGGTACTTAAGCGTTCTGCGCATTCATTTCTACCCTTTTTCACGCCGGCATGTAAGCTTTCAACAACAACGCGCCGCTCGGGCGTAAACTTCTAAATACTGGTCATGGAGGTATGTAAAAATTAAGTGCTTTACCTATGAAGAATAACGCCTGATGCCTCAATAAAAGAAGATTTAAACAAATATCGTCTCTTCCATGATCAAAATGGACTGCCTTTTGGATCACTTTTTTAAAGCCTGATCTTTCATGTATATAATTATATCAGCCAAGAATATGTAAATAAATTAATTGTACATAATCCCATTGGTCTTCTTTGACTGGGATTAGCCCACCAGAAAACACTACACTAAGCTGTTTGACTCACTACGTCACATTATGAATAACCTACCTGAATGAATGGGTTAAAAAATGGAATGGCGTGGAGTAGAGCTCTCGTGAATGATCGGCTTTAAAATGGAGTTGCGGTGGCTGGTGGGACAGGAGAGTTGCAGATTCCGATTCCATCAAAATTCCGCCGCTTATACACTTGCGAGCCGAACCGTTCACGCGCAGCTGATTGGCGGGGATACGAATTATGTCGGTTTTCGGCGAAGACAAAGGGATTCGCAGTTCACATTGGAGAGGTGTTTGAGTGTAGGTCGTCTTTTCGAACGAACCTGCACGACCGAATCTGCAAATCAAGGTGTATTCCAAAGTGACGATTGACGGATCTTGGTGTGTTCTCTCCTTTACCTTGGTTCGTTCACGAACGAACCGCCCCTTATGCTGCGGTTATATACGCTTCTTATGGTACAAGTTATATATGCACCTTATAGTGCACGTTGAATTTACCGTCCTCTCGTTAGTGTGGCGTCGAAGTTTGAAGAGGGGTTGTCGGCTTAGGTGCTGTCCTCGTCATCTGACCACAGTTCAAAATTACAAGGTTCTTCCCAAAATAGCCCAGTAGTGCTTCAAAATGGGATGTTCATAAAACTAAAAACGTTCCCTACTATCAAAACATCGGCAATCGTTGTTTATGTCGGATAATTGAGATTCTGCTTGGAATTGTTTGAAAAATATGTTTATGCTCTTCAAATGATTTTTAAACTGTCATGCGGTGGCAAGTTTGGTGTTTTCATGATCTCAAAACTTGCCCAACCCCTAGCCAAGCCAGTCGAAAATTACAAAACTAAGCTAAGAAATATGACAAGAAAAGTCGCATGGACAAAAGGAAATTATATCCAGTACCATTGTAGTAAAAAATTTAAAATTATTTATTTTTCAATAATCAAAAAATTCCACATTTTTTTGAATCTGACGAATGCTTGTTGGTTGACATAGCTGCTACCTATTGCTCAGTATTTTGCGATTCGTATGAAAATCGCACTAAAACCATTATTAAAGTGACTACGCAATAGACAGCCATATTTGCAATGCAAATTTCCTTAACCGCAAGTAAGCGGGCTTGCGGTAAGTGATGAAATTTATTAAATTCTTATTGAAGCGTGACGAGTGAAATAAAATTTAACAAGGTCAATGCGTTATATGCCTTTTGTGTTTTCACATGCTTGTTGAAGTCCTTTTGGTGTTCTCTTTTGTGTGGTCTGTTTATAGTTCTGTTAATTCGCTATTTACCCAAAAATGTCCTTCGGTATTAAGAATTGTGAAATGAATTTTAGCATGTTAAAGGCCTCTTGATTTTTGTTATTAATTCTGAGGGTTATTATTGCATTAATGTAAATTAACGCTAGATTTGCCGCTGTTGATTATCTGCCTATTTTCACTGAAATGAGTCAGTTTGGCTCGCACATCAAAGTGAGGTTTTATGAAAAAAAAAAAAATTTTAATCTAATTTAAATAAATCATTTGTTATGAAAAAGCTCTATTAAAAACATTTTTTCTTACATGTAAACTTTGTTTTTGAAATACATTTTCCACAGGCCTTTTTATTATTAGCGCAAATGTTCTTACAATAACATTCTAGCAACATTCAGTTACATAATCGTAAGACATATTTTGTACACAACTAATTAAATAAATTGACAAGACTGAACTAGAAAACTTACCCCATCAGTTGCTTTTAGGATTTCGTAAGAAATTTCTTTCTACAAGACACAAATTCCATGTGTTTAAAACAACTAAATACACTACTGGCCAAAAGTATTGTAAGATTGATAAAATGCGAAACATATGGAGCTGATTTGAACACAATAGTTCACAATCAGTTGTGGAAAATCGTAGGAATTCACATTTTACCGTGAAGATTTCGTCACGAGGACATTTAGGGGACCGTCCACAAATATGAAGACGGCAATGATTTGGGCTAACCCTGTTTCACAAGAAGCTGATAATGTTCTGAAACTGTCATCAATCGTTTTTCTTCTTATGCACATTGTTTACATGCATTTTCATAAAAATATCACGAATATTTGGGAAGATACAAAGGTTTCTTTAAAACATCCACAATTTTTCGCGTGTTTTTTTGCTTATAACGTGCAGGCTTTTACGCCAAATTTTGCAAAACTTTCAGAAAACTCGACAATTTGTTTGAGAAACATTGTATTTATTTATTAACCACGCTGACCCACTCGCCCATAGGGTATGGATCGTTTTAACGGCCGGTGGGAAACATTGTATTAAAATTTGAAATAAATATCTTGAATAATTGTCAACTTAATTAACTGCGCATGCGCGAAACATAGCGTTCATTTTCTTTCATGGCTTCGAAACCAGATTCTAAGGCAGCTTATATAAAAATTCCAGTTGAATATCAATAAGATTTAGGAAGTTGTAGGCATTGCAACCAGCAGAATTTCTGTTGTTCTGTAAGATAAACAAAATGATGAGGGGTTTTATAAAATGACAAAATCTGCATTGTAAAATGTGACTTCCCGTGATTCTTCACAACTGATCGTGAACCATTGTATTCAAATTAACCCCAAATGTTTCGCATTTTATGAATCTTGCAATATTTATGGCCAGGAGTGCATCAAAACATTTAATTAATCAACTTGATTCATAATAGTAAAAAGACCTTCGAAAATATGAAATTAAAGAGTGGGGGGGAGGTATGAATTAATATTTATTTAGAAAATGCACACTACAGAATAAACTCCAATTACAGAGTGCATGATACATAAACAAACACTAAAAAATAGCCGTAAAACACAGATTAATAAAAACAACAGATAGACACAGAAATCACTAAAAACACAACACGATTTTAAAAAGCACACAAAATAAAAACACTTCAAGAACACAAAAGCCGCAAACATGCAGTCTTAAAAACACCATAAGACATATTAAACACATCAAGATCATCAGAGTACCTGTTAAAAATCTTGTAAAATTTATAAATAGAAAAATTACGTATGTAATTAAAACTGGTAAATACATCAACAAATAAGCAACTCTTCCTCAGACTTCTAGTCGGCACAGAAAAAGTGATACGGCTCAATATGTCACTGCAATCAATGGCATCATTAATTATCTTATGATAAAATAAAAGACAAGAAAGATCACGTCGGACCCTCAAACTCAATATTTGTATATATTTCACATCATGTTATAAAAAAACTCCTTAAGAGCGCTAGATTTGATTGTCTACCTATGTTTGACTCATGCATCAAAGTGAACAGTTACAATTAATAAAATTTAACAGATTATTAAAAAAATTTTCTTGAATTAATTCAAAATTAATTAAACCCTTTGTATTATACAGAATGGCGGGTATGCAGCATATTCTAATACATACAAAAAAACAAACAATTAAAAATGTTCAAACAATAGAAAATTTTAAAAAAACAAAGAAAAAAACTAGAAAAATATGAAACAGAAGTAATCAACGATGATAACAATACACCTTTTTGCGCGCAAACGCAGCGTTAGTCTTGCCCTCGACAGAAAATTTCTCCAAATTAGAACTCCTATGGGCGGGTGGCTCTTTGATAAAGTCCGCCATTGGGGTTCTCCTCCAATTTTTCCATTTTGATTGTTATTTCTTTTGTTTTTATAGTTTTTTTCCTTTATGTGTTTTGACTATTTTATTATTGGGGAATTTTTGTTGGTTAATTCTTTAGTGATGGGTTGGTTAGTTGTAGTAAAAAGTACGATGCAATCACTGGTGCCGCTGCGTTTGGCGCGCAAAAAGGTGTATTGTTATCATCGTTGATTACATCTTCTGTTTCATGTTTTTCTATTTTTTTCTTTTTTAATGTTTTTTTTAAAATTTTCTATTGTTTTTAGCATCAAAGTGAAGCTTTATGAAATCAGTGGGAGTGGTCTCCCCTAAACTTTCTCGTACAGTCCTAACACATGTAGAGAAAAAAGTAAGCTAAAACTCCTAACGCAGTGGAGAAACCAGCGGGAGTGGCCTCCCCGAAACTTTCTCGTATACTTCTCAAATATTTGGCATTTCTCTTCCCCCTGCATGGATAAAAAGTCCGAACCTACTGTAAGCCAGAATGCAATGACTGTCAGAAGGTTTTCATTGTAGATTATAGTGATAGAAAAATATTTAGGTGAAGAATCATAATCAAAGAGATGAGTATGTATTAAAACTTGGCAATATTTATTTTCTATCAAACTCTAGTAATGCAAGCTTCGCGTGCGGAGGAGAAAATAACCTCGTTCGTTATCGCTGAATAGCTTGCGCATCCGCAGAGATTGCTTCCAGTACGCAAGTAAAACAAGCACAAAGTGACGTAATCCTTCCGCGTGCACAGAGATTACTACTAGTACGCATGCGTATGGAGAATCGGATTAGAAAAATTAATTATGAATTTTGAACGCCTTTTTCTTAACCGATTGAAATGAAATTTGGGCACAGATCTATAATTAAAGTTAGCTACCATCATACCAATTTTTATTTATCTAAGCCAAAGGGTTGAGGAGATATAATTTTTACAAGTTTGCGATGATACAGTCCGACAGGCAGTCACCCTTTGACGGATTTCGCCCAAAATTCTATACGGACCTACATTCATGATGATAAAACTGTGTACCAAATTTTATCCATGTAGCTATTCCAGTTTTTGAGTTATAATGCTCACAAGAACGCGGACAGACAGACTTCCCGTAGACGGATTTTGCCCAAAATTTGGTAGAAACCTACAAATGATGTGTAAAGATCACATACCAAATTTCATCCCAGTATCTCTAATAGTTTTCGAGTTATCGTGTTCACAGACAGACATAATTCCAAAATTGTGTTTTTCGGACTGAGGGAGGTCTAAAACGTGGAGATAGTCAAAATCTCGAGTTCGAATTTTTTGACGATTAAAATACTTTTTCTCTTCGTGTATGAGAAAGTAAAAAAAAAACACACATTTTAATCTAAAACCATACGCCAAATTTTATCTATCCAGCTCGTTGCGTTATATTAAGCAATTTACAGACATTATGCAAGCCGAAAAACATTATTATGTTAATAAAAAAAGACCTACTAGTCACTGTTTTGGTGTCTCCATGAGTTACACAATTCGTCCGAGAAAGATGGACCTCTTTATGAATGAGGGCAACTGTAAATAGATTCGGGTCAGATGACTCGTTCGCCGTCACTCGAACTGTCTTGCTGTCTTTTTCCTGCTATGCAGTTCTCCAGCGAACTGTCCATTGTTTAAAATATCGGTTACCGAGATAGGCTGCTGAACACTTTATGGATCTTCACAGAAAGCTAAAATATAGCTTCTTTAGCTTTTTCCGTTTGCGACCCTATTTTTGTCTATAAAATTATAACACGACCCCAAAGTTGGATGACGAATAAAGATTATCGATTAGATTCTTGTTTTGAAGCTACATGGTAGGGCTATTCTAGATCAGACCTCGTAATACTGAACAGCGGTCAGATGACGAGAACGACATATGAGCTGAGGATTAAATAAATCAACTTAAACAGTCATATTTTTAAAGTTTTGTAGCAATAAAATGAGGCCTTTTATTCAGTGAATAGTTATGCATCTGATTACTTTTCTGACTGCAAAGGGTTAAATTAGTGAAAAAAAAATTGTTTAATTTTGCTTAATTGGGGCAAGAGTCCCGGAATGTTCCAATTAAGCGGAATTGACTGTAAATAGTAGACTAGTTTATTACAAAAAACTTCATGCCTAAAAAAACATAGCATGTTGGAGGTTTGAAAGTTTCCCCCCAAATTTTCGCACTCCATTCTTTTAATAACATAGGATTGAGAGAGAGATTTAAGATATTTAAAAATTGTTTGGTACAACTGATATTCTCATTTGAATTAAAAGTTGCAGGCGATAAGAGATTTTTTTACATAAAAGAATTTTAGACCTGAAAATATTTTCATCCCAATCATTGCCGGTATATTAGCTAGTAGTCAATAAAACTAAACTTTATGAAGTTCTGGTATGTATCCCACTTGTGAAAGCAAAATCTTCTCATGGCAAACGAGTTGATGTATTTTCGGGATTCTATCCGTACGAATCTTCTCTTAGCCAACGTTTAAAAAGTTATAACGGAATCTCTACAGAATCTGTGCATAAAATAAATTAGAATCTCTATGCAGTAAATTCATGATACCGTCTGATATACCCTTTACGCCTCTCCTTACTTCCTGAGTGTCTCTAGTGCAATGTTTTATAGTTTTCGCATTCGCAAGAGAGCCTCTCCCCTGGCCCACGTATTTGCACCGGTCGCATTTCCGCTTTATGGCCCAGCAGTCCAAATAAAGCTGTTGGATATCCAAACTTTCGAGCACACCGCTCCAATTCTCATCGGATTTTCACGCTGACGACTGGTTTTGGCGTGGAGCGGCCGAATTTGTGTGGAGTGGAGCACTCGTGAATGTGCAGCCTAAAGCTGGACGTTCACGAGAGGAGCTCTTCAGTCTATTTGGAGCCAGGAGCCGATCCAATTTCCAGGCCATCCATTTAGGTGGGTCATTCACGGATCGGACTGTGCCAACACCTACGGGCACTCTGATCCCTAGGGCTACTGCTCCTACTCCTCCTTCTGCTTCCAAAACGGGTCCCCCTGGGATGCTTTCCCCACCCTGACTTCCACCCACCCTCCCCGTCCCCCACGGGTAGTTTTCGCTTTTGTGAGAGAGGCTGGCTCCCCTTCTCGGGGATCGTATTTCAGTTTTATGACCGAATGCGCCAAATGGAAAACGAACGAGGTTGGATTTCCAAACTTTTCGACCACGACAATCTAATTCTCGTCGGATATTCGCATTGACGACGGGATTTGGTACGAGGCGCTCCAAATGGAGTGGAACGGTGTCCTCGTGAATGTCCCGCTTAAAGGCGCTTGTACACTTGCGAGTCTGACGGTTCGCGAGCAGTTGGGTCGCAAGTTGGGAGGAGTTTGTAGCGACAGGCGAACGGTTCGCTAACCGTTCGGGGCCGTTCAATTATCACGTAAGCACCCAAGGGGGGGGGGGGGTATGCGATTTGCTTATTTTTGCTGACAAGGGGGAGGGGGAGTATGAGTGATGCTTACGTAAGACATTCAAATCACGTTATTTCCGAAAATCTCTTGTAACTTGCACAAATAATTTAATTTAAAAAATTAAATTTGAAAAAAAAGTTAAATTTGGCAAAAGAAAATTAAACTTGATTTTTGTAAGCTTTTTAAAATTAGATTATTACTGTTATACGTTTTGTAAAAAAAAAGAACGGACGGGGGGGTTGCAGTTTGCTTACGTAATTATAAGAGGTGGGTTTGCGATTTGCTTATTTTTGCTGACAAGGGGGGAGGGAGGTCAAAAAATACCAAAAACATGCTGATATATTATTTGAACGACCCCTTCCCGGTGATTCGAATCCTCTCGGTTTTTTTTGCGAACAAAAAGGGATTTGAAATTCACATTAGGATCGAGGTAGTACAACATTTTGTCCGGTATTGTACAATATTGTTCGATATTATATGATATTGTACAATATTGCGAATTTTGTTCAATATTGTACAATATTTTTGTGCTCCTGGGGGACGTGATCGTGTGTAGTTCGACGATCCCCGCGAACCTCCATCGAACTAACAAGGTCGAATCGGCAAACCAAGGCATATTTCAAAAAGGCCGGAACCGCTGTTCTAGACGGAATATCATTATGTCTTTTCTTGATTTCTATAGCCAAAAAAAAAAAAAAAATATTACAAAGTTGTTAGAAGTCTCGGATTAATTTTTCAGAAAAAATCAACTTAAAAAATTGTATTTTTTATATTTCGAAGCAATAAAAGGAGCCTTTTTATGCAGTGATTAATAACCACACGAAATTTTACAGCCAGGCAGTTTCTTTCATAAGGACTTTAATTCAATAAACCCTTTCTAACGTCTTGGGAAGTATATTTCCCACCTAATTCATCAATTTTTAAAGTTGGCGTAATTTATCACCAAATTTTTCGATCAAACAAAACAAATTCAATTTCTTACCTCAAATCCAGTGGAGGTTTTCCGTACAGGTGTTAGAGGCGTTCGTCTCGTGCTTCAAGATCCAAATGGGGAGGGCTCAAAATCTGTTCGACGAATAGCAGTACTAAGCCGAAGGAGAATTTACGACATTGGGTTTGGGAGGAGCCTCAAACTGATTTGGCGCCTGTGGCATCAAGTTGTGAAAATCCGCCACTGCTCAAACCATAACCAAATGTCTTGACTTGATAATTAATTATTAATGAATGAATGAATTAATAAAAAATAATGTCATCTAATAAGCTAAATGAATTTTCCTTTCTTAGTTTAACCCCTTTTTTGTCGGATTTTATTCCGCATCCCCGACAAAATTATTATGTTCTCTATTCAAGGAGGGAAATCTCACCGCGAAAAGTAGAAAGTGAAGAAAGTAGTACTGTTTGCGCCATTTCTTAGCAATATTCAGAAATACAAAAATTAATCGCGGAATATAACGAAACGTATAAGTAGCGGCGAATTTACTTTAAGCGATGCAATTTTACCACTGCTTGAAAAAAATGGCCCTTTAACCGCGTAACTTAACAGCCCGAGAATACTCGTGCATCGAATTATCGAAATTTTAGTCTTATAAACTAAAATTGAATCCTTAATTAGCTTTATAATTTGACACAAAAAATATGTAGGATCCATAAACATCTTAAGTATTCTATGCCTTCTTAGATGAATGA
>BGPR01000734.1:95105-123366 GCA_013235015.1 Araneus ventricosus | reverse complement strand
GTCAGCATTCGCTTGTTTGTGTAAATTCACTTTTAACCGCTGATCATGGTTTAACCATCGATGGTGAATAAGGCCGTAAGTTTTCGAAGATCCATTATCCTCTGCTAGTGACGTCACAAACCAATTGCGAGACGCAGGTGGTGCTTCGGTTAATATAACTCATGACGTCAACGATCACAGTATCCACGAGCGAGTCACAATTCGAGGAGCGTCCAGTACGTTCCTGAATTACGTTTGTTCGTCAAGATCGCAATTCGATATGTACACGTTTCTGTGACCAAGTTGTTTGAGTCATTTTTTCTTTGCAACTCCGTTGTCTTTTCGTGAAGATGCCCTCTCCTTGCTGGGTCCCCAAATTCAAGAGGAATTACAGGACAGGGACCCAGTAATCGGAGTTTTCCTTTCCATCCGATTAAAAAACAAGACAAGCCTGAAAAAGAGAAGACTTCGTGCCAACGAGACATAGCAGGGTAAGTTTGAATTCATTTGTGTCATTTCTTTTGTTTTGTGAAATTTAATTTACTTTTTATTTATAAATCTATAGTTACCTAGCGTTTCTGTTTATAATTTGGCACATTTGTTTCAGTGGCGTAGCGAGGGCATGTGGCGCCTGGGTCAAAATATGATTTTTTCGCCTCTCCCATCATCACCAGTGGCTTAGCTTGTGTAAATGGCGCCTAAGGCATGGTATTTTTCACCCCGTCGTCGTATTTCACTTTAAAAAGTACAGAAGCGCATTAATGCTTGTCACCATGGCTGGTGGCATAGTGAGAGAGGCAGTGGCCCCCGGAAAAGAATATGATTTTATTTTATCCCAGTCGGCGTGGCCTAACAATCAAAAACGGCACCAGGGGCATGGCATTGTTTTTACGCACCCTTATCATATTTTGCTTTAAAAATGGCATAAACACAGTGATGTTTTGATTCCATGCCCCCCCCCTCCCTGAAACTGCCACCCGGGACATTTATACCTAGGGTTGCCATCCGTTCCGTATATACGGGACTGTCACCATATTTCACTACTCAGTCCCGTAATAATAGTCCCGTAATAATCTGCCTTATATTGATCAGATGTAATAAAGTTATACGAATACGTATTTTCCATTCCAGCCCACAATTCAAATGTAAAGAGAATATTTTCACTACTGTCAACTCAATGGTTGAACGAAAGAAACAGGTTGCCAGTGGAGCAATGAAGCACGGATGAAGCAATTTTGATTTGTCATTATAGTTTTAAATGGCTTGCGCCCAATTTGATAATTATGCGAAAGAAGAAAATTCTATTATTAATAAAGTAAAATCAACTTAAAAATATGGCTACGCTAAAAAGGATTAACCTGGCATCTTTTTTATTATTCTACATGTTCATTTTATTGGATTTCTTAGACTTTATTGATTTTTTATTAGAGTAAAATAAACTATTACCTACCTACTGTTTCATGTTTTATTTATTTAGCACTTAAACGTCCCGTATCAATGTTTGGCAATTACGGCAACCCTATTTGTACCCCCCCCCCTCCGCTCCCATCACTACACCACTGATTTGTTTGCATTGTAGACAGTTTAGCCGGAAGAGTCACGATATTCCATCTCCTTTCCCAGTGTAGTTGAACCATATATCTAGTCTCTCGTTTCGTAGTAACATGAGGGCTATTTGGGGACGGACTTCGCAATTTTGACCCGTGGTCAGATTACGAAAATGACTGTCTTATTAGCTGGCACAGAAAATAATCAATCTTACATGGGGGTATTGTGGAATGTTGTATGTGGGGCATGCACACAATATTTGGAGCGAATTTTAATGTACTTGGCTTCCGTCTGTGAATGGAAAAGGAGAGAACGATTGCCATAATAGTAAGGAATCGTGAAACTGGGAAACTTAACCACTCCTTAAAAAATAATGACATCAGGCTTATAATTTAAATTTTCTTAATAATATCAAATTACGAGGGTCGTCCAGAAAATAAAGAACGTTTGGGGATATCTCAACAAAAACAGACGATATCAAAGCAAAACATTATTTACAACAATACTAAATCCGTGACTACTATTCTACATAATCGCCATTGCTATTGAGGCAGTTATCATAAAAAGACTTTAAGTTTATCAATGCCGATGTTGTACTCAAGTACCGCCAATAAAACTGAAGTCATAAGTGCTTTATAGCAAAGGAAGTGTATTCACCGGAAAAATCCCTTCATGTTTAGGAAAAGGTGAATATCAAGAGGAGCCAAGTCGGGTGGTAAGAGGGATGTTCATAAACGTCCCACTTGAAACATTGCAATTCTTGTGTTGCTGCAGTTGCACGAGGCCGGACGTTGTCATGAACCGACAAACCCTGCATAGGAGATAACATTCCACGTCTTTTGTTTTGGGTAATGCGCAGAAGAGTCTATTTTTTCTTTCATCGGAATGAAAGGGTTTTTCGGGGGAACGTTCTTCTAAAATGATGAAGTGCCTAAGAAGCAGTAACTTCATAGGTTTAGTTATTGGCGGCAGATGAGTATAAAAAAAAAAGAAAAACTAAAGTAATAAAACTAGTAATAAAAGAGAAAAACTTGTCTCTTTTCACTTTCTCGTATACGAAGAGGAAGTATTGTAATCGTCAAAAAATTCGGATTCGAGATTTTGACGAATCTCCACGTTTTAGACCTCCCTGAGTCCGAAAAACACAATTTTGGAATTATGTCTGTCTGTGAGCACGATAACTCGAAAACTATTAGAGCTACGAAGATGAAATTTGGCATGCGATCTTGACACATCATTTGTATGTTTCTATCAAATTTTGGACAAAACGGGAAGTCTTTTTTCGTCTACGGGAAGTCTGTGTGTCCGTCTTTCCGCGTTCATGTGAACTCTTTAACTCAAAAACTTAAATAGCTATATAGATAAAATTTGGTACACATTTCTTTTATCAGAAATGTAGGTCCGTATAAAATCTTGGGCGAAAAAAGGGTTGACTGTCTGTCGGTCTGTATAATCGCTTACTGGTAAAAATTATATCTACTAAAGCCTTTGGCTTAGATAAATAACCAGCGGGAGTGGCCTCCCCTAAACTTTCTCGTATACTTTTCAAACATTTGTCATTTCCCTTCCCCCTGCGTGGATAAAAAGTTCGAAACAACTGTAACCCAGAATGCAATGACTATCAGAAGGTTTTTCATTGTTGATTATAGCGATAGTAAAATATTGAGGTGAAGAATCATATTCAAAAAGATACGTATGTATTAAAACTTCGCAATATTTATTTTTTTTATCAAACTCGAGCAATGTAAGTTCCGCGTGCGGAGAAGAAAACAGGAGAATAGCTTGCGCATGCGCAGAGATTGCTTCCAATACGCAAGTAAAACGAGACGCCCTAAATGTTTGCTTCCTTACAAAATCTCGCCGCCAGAATTGGTTTTTGGCAAACTGCCAAATTTTCGGAGTATCCCTTCTTTGCACAGGCATTTACGCATGCGCATGGAGTTGAACAAGTATGCTAATATACAGACCGACAGACAGTCAACCCGTTGACGGATTTGGCCCAAAATTTTATACGGACCTACATTCATGACGATAAAACTGTGTACCAAATTTTATCCATCTGGCTTTTCAAGTTTTTGAGTTATAGCGTTCGCATGACCTCGAACATACAGACACAGACTTCCCGTTGACGGATTTTGTCCAAAAGTTGATAGAAACCTACAAATTATGTTTAAAGACCACATACCAAATTTCATCCCCGTAGTTCTAATAGTTTTCGAGTTATCGTGTTCACAGACGGACACACACACACAGACATAATTCCAAAATTGTGTTTTTCGGACTCGGGGAGGTCTAAAACGTGGAGATTCGTCAAAATCTCGAGTTCGAATTTTTTTGACGATTACAATGCTTTCTCTTTGTATACTTCGTATACGAGAAAGTAAAAATTGGTATGACGGTTGCTAACATTTATAGATCTGTGCCCAAGTTTCGTTTCAATCGGTTAAAAAAAAGGCGTTCAAATTGCATATTCAATGTTTTTAATTGCGTACTGGGAGCAAAATCTCTGCGCATGCGGAAGCTATTCAGCGTCAGTGAACGAGGTCATTTTCTCCTGATTTTTCGCTCGCGCACGCCCTCGCATTAGCGGAGCTTGCTAGAGTGTGATAGAAAATAAATATTTTTAACTTTTAATACATAAGCATCTGTTTGAATATGATTATTCACCTAAATAATTTACAAGCACTATAATCTACAATGAAAAGCCTTTTGATAGTCATTGCATTCTGGGTTACAGTAGGTTCGAATTTTTTATCCACGCAGGGGGAGGGGAAATGACAAATTTTTGAGATGTATACGAGAAGGTTTAGGGAGGCCACTCCCACTGGTTATTTAGGGTTTAGGAGGTTTTAGAAGTTATCGTGTTAACAAGTATGTGATTATACAGACCGTCAGACATTCAATTCTTTGCCAGATTTGGTCCAAAAGTTGATAAGGACCTACATTATAAATTTTTGTACCAAATTTTATCCATCTAGCTATATACATCATTTAAGTTTTTGAGTTATCGTGTTCACATGAACACGGACAGACAGACAAACTTCCCGTGGACGGATTTTGTCCAAAATTTGATAGAAGCTTACAGATTATGTATGAAGATCACATACCAAATTTCATTTCTCTAGCTTCAATAGTTTTTGAGTTATCGTGTGCACAGACACAGAGAGGTCACGGTCACATGAGAAGGTAAGCTGCGCATGTCATCTAAGCTCTAAACCGCACAGCTGATGCCGATGTGTCTGTCGTTAACATCTTCCGCCGCGTTTCGAAGCGGATTTTTTGTTTACATTTTAGTTGCTTAACATTTTAGTCTCATTTCTTTCCATATTTGAATAAAAATGAGAAAGTGCTCCGTAGTTGGATGCTTTAATGCTAAAGCTAAAAGTGACTGCCGAGATAAAACGTTTTTTAAGTTTCCTCTCAAAAAGGCTCAATTATTAAAAGTTTGGTTGAAGAATATTGGAAGACAAGGTTTTATACCTTCTTCTAATTCCGTAATTTGTTCCGACCACTTTCAAGAAAATTCCTTTACTATATGCCAGTTTACAAAACGCAGGTTATTGAAACCAGGATCTGTTCCTATTATCTTCCGCAAAACACTAAAACAGATACCAAAAGTCGGTTTGCCATCAACACCATCAGCAACAAATGGAAACAAACTGCAGCCAGACGGAACGAAACCGTGAGTGCACTTCTCATTTATTTTTACAAAAGTTTAATAAAATTCATAATTTCTTATAATATCGTTAGGAAAATTTTAATATGAATATTATTTTATGTTTATTTTTTCAAAATCAGTTTCTGTATTTTATTGATGAAAGTAAACAAACGACCGTAGCAAAATATGTCACTCTCAGCTTAAAATTAGTGAATAAATCCCTTAATAATTTATTCATTAGTGCAAACTTTTGGAAAGATGCCTGAAATCCAGGTATTATAGTTGAACAAATTTATTAAAAGTGTCATTTAAGTTGATAAATTCAATATGGTATATAATAAATACATGTTCTGAAATTTAGTATGTGAATATAAAAGAATTAATTATTGTAAGAACTTTCATAAAGTCTGATTAAAAGTGGAATGCACTCTGTTTCGTCACAGACCATGACTTTTTTCGATGCGTTCGACAGGATGCAAAATGAGCTAAAAGAATTGCAAGATTCCCTGTGGAAAAGGCCTTCATACCAGAGAATATATCTGATGACACTAAGATGAAGGCACTAACATGTTTTACAAAAGAAAGTTTTTCTTCTGTGTATTCTTTTTTGAATATGTTGAAGAGGGCCTTCAAACGAGAAATTTCTGTAAGCGACCTGTTGATGTCTTTTTCCTGTTTCTTGCAAAATTAAGAAATGAAATTTCAATTGCGACAGTTTCAAGATGTTTTACTTTTGTAACGACAGTTCTTTACAAAAAGCTTAAACTGTTGCATATATTTCCCTCAAAATCAAAAGTTGTCGGGTCCATGCCAAGGCAGTTCTATTCTGAAAACAGAGACTGTATATAGTCATTGTTGACTATACTGAGTTTCCAATACAAAAACCTAACAGTCCAGCAGAGCAACAAATGACCTTCAGTTTCTACAAAAGCACAAATACTTTAAAAGATATGATAGGTATTATGCCGTCAGGGACCATCAGCTTCATTTCACCGTTATACTGTAGTAGTATATCGGATAAGGAGCTCTTTATTAAAACTACCTGATGGTTTCTATTGGAACCAAATGATGTTGTGATGGCAGATAAAGGTTTTCAAATTGAACCAGAGTTGCAAAAAATACGCTGTAAATTGAAATGCCTTAAATTTTTAAAGGATTGTATTCAGTTTGATGTATCTGAAAGAATTGTAAACTGCAAGATATCAAATATATGAGTTACAGAAGAAAGGGCTATATCCCGAATCAAAATATACAAATATTTTGAGGGACTTATCCCCTATAAAAGTTTACATAATATAAATTTTATCTTTTGTTATTACTTGCATGTTGTGTAACTTTCATAGCCTTTGAATCAATATTAAATTGTTTGCTAAAGTCATTGATTTTTGTTTCTTTTAGTGACTACTCATATTGTTTAATTCTTGTCAATAATTATCTCTCTTGCCAAAAGAGCAATATATTATTAGTGTTTTTTTTCTATGATAAGGATTAATACTTTTTGTTTAATGTTTTAACTCATCATTTTAAGTCTTTTGTATCTCTCAGAAATTTAGGTTATTTTGCATTGATTTCAAATTTATGAAAATGTTATGTTTTATCAATACTTTTATGGATCCCAATGAAAATTTCTATCAATGATTTTTTTTTCTGGATGATCTCAATTGTACTTATTTTTTTGCTGTATTATTTATATTAATTGTTATTGTAATTATGTTAAAAGTATACATTTACTTCTTAGATATTGCTATTTGATCAGTGGCGAATCCAAGATTTGGGTCTGTGGGGCTGAGTAATAAAAAGTTTTGTATCGTCGTGACGAGTGTCAAATCTCATGGCTTATGTAAACCAAAACACTTTAACTTTACAGACTTTACTCACCTGACAATAAGAATCATAAAGAACACTGCAATACTTTCGATAATTCAGTAAAAAAACACAATGAAATAACTAGCAAAAACATGTTTTTGACTGTGTCAACGCTGCAAATACAAGTGGAATGACTACAAAAGTGGGAAAACTTTCGAGCCTGTCAAAAACCAGGAGGAAATGTTTTCGATTTTTTTAAAGGGAGATTAAGAAAAAAACAGCTGTAGTGATTTTAAATAAAATAAAGAATTCTGGTGTAGCTCGGGGGAGGGGGGGCTGCAGCCCGATAGCCACCCCCTGGATTCGCCACTGTATTTCATGATTAGTAGATTTGATTAATTTTTTTTCTGTTTTCTTATCATTTCTATGTATGGGGGGAAAAAATTTCTTCATGTAGCGTGTTTTCTTAAAGTGTCCTCAGTTTAATTTTGCCTCATTCAGTTTTATATGTGTTTAGTATTTAGTTAATTGATCCGAGCATTTTCATTAAACTTCTTTCAAAGCAACAGTAAACCAGTTAATTTGAATGGTTTCAAGTTATTTAGCGAGGTTGCTACTGCGAAATTGACTCTAAGAATTGTTACTCAGATTTTGCTTTTTTTTATTTAGTTCTCTGTTTGGTGTCGTGGTTCCTCATAGCTAGCATTCTTGTACGGACAAACTTTAATTCTCTTTTTCTAAAGATTGTTCTCCAATATGGTTTAATATAATAATTTAAAACCTAATTTGTACTGGTAATTGTAATTATTAATTTTATATTTAGAACTCATTAGCAAAGTGTCCTCAGTTTTTTTTTTCCTTCCTTATTCAGATTTGGTTTTCTACTTATATTATTGTTTCATTTACTATTAATTATCATGATGTATCTTTCCCCCCCTCCCCTGGCTTTTCAATAAATTTTTTCTCGTACCAATTTGACCGACAGGGAGTCATTCTGAGTTTGGGGGTATGTTGTGGTGCTGATGGTATTTTAAACAAAAGAAACTTTCAAATTTGATATTATTTATTAATGATTTTATAACATTATTTGATAATGTTTATACCTGACTTAATGTTGAATAGTATTGTAAATTCAGCTAATCTGTAATCAATTATGTAAGTTTCATCTGGTATTCATCCTCATTATCAAAGACTAAACAGACATTATTTACTGTAAAAATGAATTTTCAATCAAAATGCCAAATGTTATCTATAATTCACTGGCGAGCTAAACACTCGCCAAGAATAATTTAAATATATTTCAGGAATATGCTGTTTTAGAAATATATTACTTAGTATCTGATAAATGTTTTTTTGTTAATTTTAAGTATTTTCTTTGATAACATCTTTTTTAATGGCAATCACAAAACTGTTGTTAGTATCTGGGATATTTTTTGCATTTCTTTTGAATAAAGTTCATTTCAGAATTTTTATGTTCATTACACATAGCTAGAAAAATAATTTACCATTGCTTTACTTTTAGATTTCTTTCAATAGGAGAATATTGAAACATCCATTCCCTCATGTACTTTCAATTTAGACCTTTATATTAATTGCATGTACTGTCGTTTTACACTTTGAAGTATTATGCCTTTTGTGATCAATGTAAATAAAAATTATAAAAGTTTAATCTTGTTTGTCTTCTTTAATGATTTCTATATAACAAATTATAATTCATACATTCAATTATTATTGATGTGCATTTTATTTATATAGATAAAAAAAACTATACCTTTTCATAATTTTAAATTGTGGAAATGACAGATAGTGCATTTTTTTTACTCAATATACTAATTTGAATATAGTGTCTTTTGATAAGAATATCCTCATCCACTTTCCTCTCAGCATACTGTGAGCATGAAATTCTTGATGCTAAGGGAAGAAACTAATATACTGAGTGAAGAAAATCTAATTATTTTATTAATAATATTAAAAATCATAGTAAATTCTTATCTTACTCATACTTTATACATAAACTTATCTAAAAATATTAATTATAGAAAAACATATATTCTATAAAATTCAGCAGTTGATAACATCTAAATAAAATTTTAAAAAAACCATATGTAATTTTTCAGGAATACTGTGTTAAAATTAATTTTTTGAACAAAAAATTTTTCATTGTCTATTTGCCTCTTTCTCGTTGTAGAAAACGAGCATACATTCATTAAGGTTGGACACTGCTAGTTGACACTGTATCCGAGAGTAATATTTATGGTTTTTATTTAAGGAAATTTTACCATCAGTGTCAACTAAACAGAATACCACTCGTTTTTGGCATAATTCTGTTAGTGGCATATTCTTCGGATTGAAAATACATTTTATTTCCAACAGTATGTAGTACTTGATAAGACCATCTGGAGATGCTGCAATATACTGATAAAAAGGGATTATTACCAATCAAGTTTTTCGAGCTACACACTGGATTTCTTGCTATGTAACCACTGTCATACATATTCTTCATTTTGCATCCCATATGCAATTGCTGGAATGCATGAGATATCCATGTCTTTTTTACGCCTGGTAGAAGCTGCCAAATTTTCAGTCTTTTACCCTTGTAACAATATCTTTAATGTTGCTTCTAGTCAGACGTATCTTTCTCCCGTTTTGCCACTCCAAACTCTTTTGCTCTACTGTTTTCTTTCTTTCTATTCATGTAATTCAGAAAGGTTTTTATTGTAATGTGTAGTTATAAATAGAATTTTTTGCAGCGTTAGATAATCTGGAAGTCCATTTATGTCAATGTTGCTGCTGCAAACAATAGCTGGCAAAGGAATTGATATTTAGCCTCCACTGATTCCATACAAGCATCAAAAATTGGGAGGCTAAAATCTTTAAAAGCTTCCCAGTTGAAATCTGTGTTTGAAGGGCCTTTGTATGTTGTAGGTTTCCCAAACACTTCTCTCGCATGGCAGTGCAACTGTCTTCACTGCTTTTGGCTGGTGCCCTATCTGTAATTTTGCAGTTGGTGCTGCATACAGCTTCTGCTTGCTATAATCAGATATGGCATGCGAAAGAGTAAACATGTTTGCAATATGCAGGAACAGCCCCAATAGCACATGTGCATTGTACTTCTAAAACCTGTAATTAATAAATAAAAAGTTTAAATTAGATGTTAAACGATCATGATTGGGATTAATATATTCATTCTTGTATGTTTTACACTTAAAAAATGCATTTGAATGTAAACATTTCTTACAAAGACAAAAGACAAGATTTTTACTGTTTTTAATTTTTGGCTTTCTTCTTGATAAATCCAAGTTTGTACAGTTGTGAGGCTAGTAATGACAATACACTATTTTAATATTTTCAAGACTTTAATATTAATTGATTTGTTTTAATTAAATTTTCATTCCATATGATTATTGGTTTAGAAAAAACTAATTTAACATTCCATAATATTTAAAATATTGAATTATGTAAAAAACTGAAAATAATAATTAAAAAAATGACGGGAGGCTGTCTTTTTGAAACAGCCGCTGATGTTAAATGCGCAGGACTACTTTACTCGCAATTCTCTTTTATTTCTCGAAGCTTCTCAGATTCTCTTTGTTACTCACGATACTCTTGTTTCTCGAAGTTACTCACGATACTCTTGTTTCTCGAAGTTACTTGCGATTCTCTTTTGTTTCTCGAAGTTACTCTCAATTCCCTTTTATTTCTCTGAATTACTAATGTATGGAAAATTGGCAAAATAAAATGAAATTAAGGTTACAATGAAAATTGTTTTATTTCTTAATAAAATATATTACAATGTTAATTCTTCAATCATGCGTGGATATGTTACAAATCTGTGTAACATACATAATTTAATAATTTGGGAGTAATGTTTTTTGTAAAAGTTGAATCTATATATGAATTCCCCAGAGTACTAGGATAATTTGTTGGCACCATGTTCAAATCAAAATGATTCCCCAGAGTACTAGGATAATTTTTTGGTACCATGTTCAAATCAAAATGCTTCTTCGTGAAGCTGAACGCTTTCTTATTCCTTTTGACATCTACATTAAAGTCGCCCATACCATCTTCATCTATATGAAACTCTTCATCGATCAGCAAACGTGTCTCTAAATATTTTATAAGTGCGCTGAATAAGAACATTTTCAAATGGGATGCATCTACTCCCGGATGAATGTAAACGGAAAATAATATGCAACGCGACTGACCATTAATTGTAGCATTGGTCATCAGTGGCGAATCTAGTATTCGGGTCTGGGGGGGGGGGGGGGGGGTGGTCATAAAAATTTTGTATCGTGGGACGAATGTCAAACCTCAAGGCTAAAGTAAACTAAAACTCTTTAACTTCACAGACTTTACTCACCTGACAATAAGAATCATAAAGAACAATACAATATTTTCTACAATTTAATAAAAATTACAATGAAATTACTAGCCAAAAAATGTCTTCGGCCTTGTCAAAACTAAAGTACAAGTGGAATCACTACAAAAATAGGAAAATTTTCGAGCCTGTCCAAGCCAGAAAGCAACGTTGAAACGTTTTAATTATTCTTTTTAAAGAGGCAAATTAAGAAAAAACAGTTTTAATGATTTTAAATACTATCAAGAATTCTGGCTTGGCTCTGAGGGGGGCTGTAGCCCGACAGCCCCCCCCCCGGATTCGCCACTGTCGGTCATACACCGACGATGTCTTGTAATCGACGTTTATTATGCACAGTAAAATGTATAGGCATCTCTCTTTTAAGTAAGGCCGAATGTTTTTTATTTTGCTGTTTCTTTTGTTCATTTTCCTGCTGCTTCTTTTGTTCATTTTCCTGCTGTTTCTTTTGTTACTTCAACAATTCTTTTCTTAACTTCTCTCTATCTCTTTGGCGGTTCCTTCTTTGTAAATTTACATTTGGAGCCATTATTGTATTAAATTTGTCGGGAAAAAATTTTCAACTCAATCACGAAACCTCGTTCGCGAAAACGGGGCAAGCGAGAGTGTCAGCCAATTGTGCGCGCGCACCTCATTGCGTGTGACGTCACCAATTCATGCGTATCTTTGCCGAACTTTGCGACTCAATAGTCGCTGAACTACAATTCCGATTTTCAATTTTTTTTTTGTCTGTAACTTCTGTTGTTACCCTTCTATACTTCTAAAAACCAATGCTTGCGTGCGTGCGATGTCCAGACGAATCTATCGCACTGACAGCCTTGAAATTTGGCACACAGGTAGTCGTAATGGTGACTCAATGCACCTCGAAGCCGGAATTTTAAAATTCAATCTAGAATTTTTTTATTTAATGTCTTGTGTTGTTTGGGGTCATTTTCGGGACATTTATGCCTGTAGTTATCTTTTCTAATGATAATTGAAAAACAATCAATGCACCATCGGATAGAACAAACAATTTTCGTTCTAATGAAGTTTGTTTTGAATTTCTAACGCAATTTACTGAATTTTGTGAAATTTTTAAATAATAGTCACTTTTATGGTAATTTTTGATAAGGATTTTTTTCAAATTCTGGCATCTGACGTAATAACTACTCTATAATTTTCATTTATTTCAGCTTATAACTGGAACGTTTCTGTCGGATTCAAAACAAGAACGATTAAAATATCTTATTCCGTTATTTTTTAAATTCATTTTTCCCTAATCAGCAGTTGTGGCGCCAGAGGGCGGACCGGGGGGCCAGGGCCCCTCCCATCGGGGAAAATTTTTGTACGGGGTATTCAACTGTAGTTGATAAATAATAATCTGGCGAAAATTTGAGACCAATTTCATTACACTCGTCCCCCCTGTCGGGCAAATAGCGCCCCCCCGTCGGGCAAACTCTAGCGCCATTCCTGCTGATCAGTTTAAACAGTTTTTTTGCTAGCGAGATTTGACAGCGAGCGTTTCTCCGGACCATCCCAGAATGCATTGTTGCAATTTCATTGGCTGGTTGGTGACCTTCCTGGCGGGATGTGATGTAATACCGATTCCTTCCGGTGACGTTATTACATTCGTGTCATTGTCGAAAATAAATAATGTTTATCTTTTGATTTGATTTTGTTTTCAAAACCTTTTCGTGTTATTGTGGGCATTTCCCCCCCATTTTGTTGAAGTCCTGATTCCAAGGGCAACGCCTTGCGCGTACTGCTAGTTATCTCTAAAAAAAACATTAGTTATGTTTTTAACATATGTAGTTACCGAGATATAGAGGATCGCGTCAGTAATCCATATTGTTGCCCAACTTTGCGACTCAGCAGTCGCTGAATAACAATTCCGATTTTCAATTTTTTTTTGTGTGTGTGACCTCTGTTGTTGCCCTTTATCTCTAAAATAAGACATTAGTCCCGTACAACGTTTTTTGTGGTGTTTTGGCGTGTGAATCAAATTCCTTCCCTGCTTTTTCTGTAATAATTTTTTTCTTGTTTTGCGTCTCAGCTTTTTAATATTTAACTTCTCTTATCCATTTAGTGCATTTATTTAAAAATTAAAATCTGCAAATGCAGCATTTCTTAGCTTCCAATTTAAAGAAAACGAGATGTCTGCTCTGTTTTTAAATATTTGTGTTGTAGAGTGAAATCTATTATTCATTTATGAGGAATTTCACCTTTTTTTCTTCTTCTTTTTTCTAGGATTTTACCAGGCGCTGTTCCATCCGTTTTCCCAAATTCACCTGCTTTTACTTCATCGGGACCTTCCAATGTCCGAGCAAATCCTGATGATAAAGGGGAAACAAAAGAAATGGAAGGCTTGAAAGCGGGAACTGTAGGCCTACAAAAACACGTAAAAAAAGAAGAATGTGAACAAATTTCAACCGTTCAGGAACCGCACGAAAAATTAAACTCGCATAAACCAGTTTTCTTGACACTTATATCAAACAACAGAGCGATAATTGTACTACCTTTTGATGGAAACCAGGCACCCACGGTAAGTAACTTTCAAATACTTGATTTCAGTAGCGGCATATTTACGGATCCTACATAGAAGGGAATGAGGTCGCTTCTCATTGGCTCTCAGCGTCATGTGACGTGACTTGCTTCTTAATGATGTCATGAAATTAAACAGTACTTACCAATGCTGAAGGCTCGATCTTTTTTTATTTCATTCTAAAAATGTATTCATCATTTTCTTGAGAAACATCCAAATAATCATAATTAGAAGGTAGTTTTAATTTCTTCATGATGCTATAGCAGAGGACAAAATAATAATTAAAATCTTGCGTAATCGCGATGCTATGACATCATTAAGAAGCAAGCCAAATCACGTGACGGTGAGAGCCAATGAGAAGCGACCTTGTGTAAGATCCATCAACAACAAACTTCGATGCCAAAAGCGGAGGGGAGGAGGAGTGGTGAATCCAGGATTTTTTGGGGGGCTGAGGTCATGAAAATTTTGTATCGTCATGACCTCATGGCTTATGTAAGTGAAAACACTAACTTTACTCACCTGACAGCATAGAGCTATAAATAAACAGGAGATGGCATGCACTGAACTCGTGAGGTCTTAACCGTAACTGCAGCGCCATATTGCTAGAACCAAAACAAAGCATACCGTGTTTTGTCATAGAGCTATTATAACTTTGTGTTTTATCGTTCTTAAAACTGTTTAATGTGACTTTATTTCAGCAATTAAGCTATTATTTACAGATTACTTTAAGATAAAAGCGGTACGTAATGGGTTCCTGTGTTGCATTCAACTGTACTAATAGGCAATCTAAGAAAATTCCCGGCGTAACTTTTCACAGGTAAGATTTTGTTTTGTAAACTGACGATCTTCTTTGTTCAATTTCAGTCTTTGCAAAATCGTGTATATTTAATTGCATTAACAGTTCATTTATCCTGAATTTTTGCTGTTTATTTTTAACAGCGGTCTCTTAAAATTAATGACTCGTGTTTTCGTTTTTTCTTTAAATAAATATTGTATAACATGAGTTTTAGACTTTTCATTCGAGTTTTGTACTATATTTAAGGGTACAATGGACGTTCAAAACAAAATTTCTCAATTTTTAATCTATTGCGCTGAAATTTTAATAGATATGTTGTGATATTATTCTTATATTGTAAAAAAAATTTCAGCAAAATTGATTAATAAGTAACTTATGTATTTGTTTGAAAAAAATATTAAAATGAATCTAAATATTGTAAAACTTCAAAATGTTCCATGTGCATTAAAACAACACAAAAATCTAAGTTTCCAGACTTTTTAAATAGATCATGATATAGTTCTACATGATATTTTGCATGTTTAGCATTACTGAATTCACATTTTTTTTTTCAAATTTATCCTAAAATTTCATTAAGAAAATGCTATAAATAGACTTAAAATTTCTAGATACTTGATTTCTCCAAACTTGAAACAACTTATGTTTTGTGAAATAATAATTTTTAACCCTATAGTTGATGTTTTCTACATAATATATACAAATATTAATGAATTGTTTTCAAAATATGGGTATAAAAGTTATTTCAAGATAATATCATACTCGAAGCACCTATATATGCATTTCTTCTCACCAAATAAGATATGAAAATTATAATAGAAAAAAAAATATTTATTCAAAAATTATTTTACAAATAACAATATTTTCTTTTAAAAATACTTTTTTTTTATCATGTGTGTGTCCATAGAGAAGTTTAATTCAAATAAAAAGTCAAAGCAGATAAAAAGAACCCCTGCTGCTTATGCAATTTCTTTGTTTTGTTTTAACCTGTATAAGATAAAAACATACATAAAACAACTTATATTTGTGAAATAATCATTCCTTGATATCACCATAATATCAATAAAAAAATCCTTAATATCAAGAGAAAAAATATAAATATCAAAATAATTCTTTTTGCAAATGATTTCTACTAATTTCTTTATAATAAATCAAAATAAAAAAAAGTCGAATTTTTGGTCGATTTTTCACATTTTCAACATCCATTGTATCCTTAATTCGAGTCCAGACCTTTTTTAATTTTTATTACTCTGCAGAAGCAGTATATTTTATTACTTTTTTTCCTATTTAGTTTTCCAAAAGATGAAACAAGACGGGTTTCCTGGATCAATGCTGTCCGCCGAAAGAATTGGGTACCATCCTCTGCTAGCAGACTTTGCTCGGATCATTTTCCCGAACACATGATGGACAGAACATCCTTAGCATGTGTTAGATTAAGAGAGGGGGCAGTTCCATCAATTTTCAAATTTCCACCTCATCTTCAGAAGGTATTTTAAAAGACACACTGGCTATTAAAACTATGCTCATATGGCATTACAAACAACAAATCAAACAGTGTTTTTCATTACGTTTTATGTCTTTGCTTTATTTTTTGATCATAATGCTGTTTTTACAAGAGCATTTTTGAGTGAATGCGCAAATGTCATTATCTTTTACATGGCAGGCTGGATTGTCAAAAGTTTAGTTGGCAAATTGAAATGCGAGGTACGTGTTTCTGCACTGTACCCCAAAGAAACATCAACTACATTGTCACCGATTTCCTTCAAATCAGAAAGTGGACTAGTTTATCCATCAAATGATCTAATCTCTATTTGTAAAGAATGTGAGATGGCATTCAGACAAAAAAATCCGTGAACATCAGTTGGATACCGAACCTACTGCAAATCATCTTGTATATCTTATCTGTTCAATAGTACATCTCTACTGTAAAGTTTCCTACAAATCAGAAGGTGGACTAGTTTATCCATCAAATGATCTATTCTCTATTTGTAAAGAATGTGAGATGGCATTCAGACAAGAAATCTTTAAAACCAATTGCAAAGACTCAAAAATACTTATCATGAAAAATGCTCCCTGTGTTCTTGACAAAGTTTGCTCCCGTAATTATTTTTCAGTTTTACTTGAACATCAGTTTGATACCGAATCTACTGCAAATCATCTTGTATATCTTATCTGTTCAATAGTACATCTCTACTTTAAAGTTCGTGTAAATTATTATTGCAAAAATTTATCTTTAAACAAAGAGTCAATGTGCGCCAGTTTTTTAAACACTAACTTCAGTGGGCAGTAAATTTGATACTTGACAATTATATTTTTCCTTTGGTGTTTTCTCATTTGTTTAAGAGGAGAATGTGTGTGCATCTGTTAATAATTTGATCTAATTTATATATTTTTTTATTAAAAGTCATTTAAATTTTGGAAACTGTTAAGTTTGTTTTATTTAAGTTAGGAATCCTTTTTAAAGTTATAATAATGCTCTACTTTTTATCACTTGATGAAACATCTATCCTATTAAAATTCGAAGGTAAACAAACGTATGTATGTATGTATGTCCGGCTACCTTCTCACGAACCGCTGAACGGAGAAGCACGCGGAAAGTACCAAAAGATGGGGAATAATCCAAGGAATCCATTTAGGCCAATTAAATTCCGAAATTACAATTAGTTAAAAAGGTATTAATTAAAAACGTCAAAATGAATGAATTGACGTGCTGCCATCTATTGGCAGAATGGTGAATTCATTCACGGCGGATTCTTCTTTTTCTCTACTATTATTTTTCGTATCCGGTGTTGCATTTTTTTATTTATTTAACGGAAGTTTTTTGAGCGAGCTTCTGTGTTATTCTGTGTTTGAATTTATTAACAATTGAAAAAAAATCGTTTTCTTGCATTTTTCTTTCTTTTTTTTGTCGTACGGTGTTTCGCAACGTTTACGTTTTTGGGGGAAAATATTTATTCAATTTTAATCCGTTTTTTTCATTATTATTCGTTTTATTTTTTCTTTTGCAAAACAAATATCATGCTAATCTGTTTTAATTTATAAGCAAAAGAATTCTCGCATTTTCATTCAAACCAAACTGCTTTAAGGTAGTAAAAAGGATAGAACTGAAAGTTTTAATCCAACAAGAGAGGATTCCAAACAGATTTACGTTTGTTGGGGAAGCTTAGTGACAATATTTGTAGGGAAAAAAACAGAGGCGGGAATATAAAAAAAATGTGGATTCCGAGAAATGCTGGGATATAAGGTAATTAAAAGGTTGGATTTAAAAATTTTAATTAAACAATATAGGATTCAAAGGTTTTTTTACGTTTTGGGGGAAACGTAACGTTTACGTTAGCGACAATATGTGTAAAAAAAATAAACCGGAGGCGGGCATATGAAAATTAGTAATAAAAAGACTAGATTTGAAAGAATATTTACATTTGTCGGGGAAAGTAAGTGACAATATTTGTTGAAAAAAAAAGGAGCCGGGCATATGAAAATATGGATCCCAAGGCCTCACATGATCTCACCTCTCTCCGCCCGGGAATATCCCATTATTCAAGATTGCCCGTGCAACGCCGGGCCATGCAGCTAGTTAAGGAATTAAAATTCATCAAGTTTTTTATTATTATTACAGGTGTAGAACTGAGTTAGCCCTCTGGGTTTTTTCCGAATCTCTTAGGTGTATCCTACTCCTCCTTGAAGTTTGTAAACCTGGTGCTGAAGCACCATGTATAGTTGTTACAACGAAAAAAGGAAACCGAGTTGATTAGATTAACAAGAAAACCATTTCAAATGTTTGGTAGAAAATTTAAAACAATGTTTAATTTAAACATATTCTTTTCATTAATCTTTTGTTAACATTTAAACCTTCATTTTAACTTTACAACATTTGTGAAAAATATTTATTTTTAATATTTGTAGATTACAATTTTGTAAAGTTCATATTATCAAGTGCTTTTCAAAAGAAAAAGTGATTAGACTTCTCAGTTAATTAATAAACAGTAGGTTATGGACCATGTTTATTGCCTTTTGGTTTATTCAAATTTCTTAATGTTGATTATCGCTATTCTTTTAGCACATGACAATATTTTTGCCTTTGAATATCCTAACTTTAAAAAAAAAAGCACGTGCATTTGATAACATTGTTTTGTTTGCATTGAAAATAATGTGAGGTTTTTAATTGATGTTCTTTGAATAGATTTTTTAATTGGAAATCTGCCTCTTTAAATAACAGTAATATATTACTTTTAATGCCTTGATAAAATATAAAGGAACCTAAGTTTCCGAAAATTGCTGTGAAGTTCTTTTTTAATTCAGTTGTGAAATTGAGCTATCTTAAAACGTTATTTTTCATTATGATTTCAGTTACGTATTGCTAAAATGAATTTTCAATCTCAAAGGCTGGAAATGTTGTCTATAATTCTTGGCGGAGCTAAACACTTTCAGCAGAATAATTAAATATATTTCAGGAATATGCTGTTTTAGAAATATATTGCCAATATCAATAAATGTTTTTTTGTTAATTTTAAGTATTTTCTTTGATAACATCTTTTTTAATGGCAATCACAAAACTGTTGTTAGTATCTGGGATATTTTTGCATTTCTTTTGAATAAAGTTCATTTCAGAATTTTATATTCTACACATAGCTAGAAAAAAATAATTTACCATTGCTTTACTTTAGATTTCTTTCAATGAGAATATTAGTATCCATTCCCCTCATGTACTTTTCAATTTAGACATATATTAATTGCATGTACTGTCGTTTACACTTTGAAGTATTATGCCTTTTTTGTGATCAATGTAAAATAAAAATTATAAAAGGATCTTGTTTTGTCTTCTTTAATGATTTCTATATAACAAATTATAATTCATACATTCAATTATTATTGATGTATTTTATTTATATAGATAAAAAAACTATACCCTTTCATAATTTTTAAATTGTGGAAATGACAGATAGCATTTTTTTACTCAATATACTAATTTGAATATAGTGTCTTTGATAGAGAATATCCTCATCCCACTTTCCTCTCAGCATACTGTGAGATATGAAATTCTTGATGAAGGGAAAGAAAACTAACTACTGAGTGAAGAAAATCTAATTATTTTGATTAACAATATTAAAATCATAAGTAAATTTGTATCTTACTCCCTTTTATACATAAACTTATCTAAAAGTATTAATTATAGAAAAACATATAGTTCTATAAAAATTCAGGTTGATAACATCTAATAAAATTTACAAAAAAACCAGTATGTAATTTTTTTTCAGGAATACTGTGCTTTAAATGAATTTTTGAGGTACCATTTATGTCTATTTGCCTCTTTTTCGTTGTGAGCAAATCGATGTAGGTTGACACTGCTAGTTGACACCTGTATCCGGAGAGTAATATTTATGGTGGTTTATTTGAGAATTGCTTCGTGTCAACTCTACAATTACCACTTCGTTTTGGCATATCTGTTGAGTGGCATATCTTGGATTAGAAAATACATTTTATTTCCAACAGTATGCTAGTACTGCCCTGATAAGACCATCTACGGAGATGCGCAGCTATACTGTAAAAGGATTATACACATCAAGTTTTCTACACTGGTTTCTTGCTATAACCACTGTCACTACATTATTCTTCTTTTGCATCCCATATGCAGGTGCTGGAATACATGAGATATCCATGTCTTTTTTCAAGCCTGGTAAGGCTCCAAATTTTTCATCTTTTACCCTGTAACCATCTTTAATGTTGCTTCTAGTCAGGACGTGTATCTTTCTCCCATTTGCCACTCCAAACTCTTTTGCTCTACTGTTTTCTTTCTTTCCTATTATTCTGCTTAGTATCCAGGAAGGTTTTATTGTAATGTGTATTCGTAGAATAATTTTGCACGTTAAAATAATCTGATCCATTTATGTCATTGCCCTGCTGACAAGACAGTAGCTGTGAAAGGAATGTTCCGATATTTAGCATCCACATGATTCATTACAAGCATCAAAATTGGGAGGTAAATCTTTAAAGCTCCCCAGTTGAAATCTGTGTTTGAAGAGGCCTTTGTATAGTTGTAGGTTTCCCAAACACTTCTCTCACCTCAGGTTGCAACTGTCTTCACTTGCTGTTGGCTGGTGCCTATCTGTAATTTTGCGGTTGGTGCTGCATCAGCTTCTGCTTGCTTCTATATCAGATATGCTAGTGCGAAAAAGCTAACAGTTAATAGCGGAACAACCCCAATAGTATGTGCATTGTACTAGCTTAAAGTACAACTTAATTAATAAATAAAAGTTTAAGGTGATGTTAAACGATCGATAGTGGGATTAAATATATTCATTCTTAGTATGTTTTACACATAAAAATGCATTTGAATGAAACATTTCTTACAAAGACAAGATTTTCTGTTTTTAATTTTAGCTTTTCTTCTTTGATAGTAAATCAAGTTCTGTGTTAATATTGTATGTTGTGGTAAGTGAATACACTATTTTATATTTTCAGGACTTAATATTAATTGATTTGTTTTAATTAAATTTTTCATTTCCATATGATATTGGTTTAGAAAAACTAATTTAACATTTCATAATATTTAAAATATTGAATTATTGTATAAAAAGCTAAGGAAAATAATAATTAAAAAAATGAAATGAGGAGGCTGTCTTTTTTTTGAAACAACTGCTGATATTACAACAAGACAGCTACTTTACTCTCAATTCTCTTTACTATTCTCGAAGCTTCTCAGATTCTCTTTGCTACTCTTGATACTCTTGTTTCTCAAAGTTCAACATTCTCTCATTGTTCGAAGTTCCTAACATTGATTACCATTTTTCCTCAAGTTACTCTCAATAGTGCTTTTATTTCTCTGAATTACTAATGTATGGAAAATTGATAAAATAAATAAATAATGGTTACAATGAAATATTGTTTATTTCTTAATAAAATATAATGCAATATTTTCTTTTATTTAAATTAGGCTGTAATAAGTGTGGTAGTATTGTGTCAATCTGCCTTGGTACATACGCTATAATTTCATAATTTGGGACTAATGTTTTTTGTAAAGTTGTGAATCAATATAGTAAATTCCCAGAGTATAGAATAATTTGTTGGCACCATGTTCAAATCAAGAAGCTGCTTGTGAGAGCTGAACGCTTTCTTATTCGCTTTTGTCTACATTAAAAGTCGCATACATCTTTGTCTATTGAAACTCTTCCGATCAACCTGCGTCTCTAGAATATTTATGAGTGTGCTTGAATAAAGGAACATTTTTCAAATCATGGATGCATCTGCTCCCGGATGAATGTGACGAAGATATTATACAGACGCGGACTGCCACTTAATTTTAAGCATCAGTGTTATAAATAATATCTCACATACGACGTATCTTTTACGAAATCGACGTTTATTATGCACAGTAAAATGTATAGCATCTCTCTTTTAGGAACTAGGCCAATGTTTCTTATTCTGTGTTCTTTTATGCTTCTCCTGCTTCAACAATTTCTTTCTTAACTTCTGTATATCTCTTTGGCGTTTCTTCTTAATAATTAAATGTGCGTGCGACCATTATTGTCAATTCAGGAAATTTTGCGAAGTCATCCGAACCTCCTCCGCGAAAACGTGGCAAGCGAGAGTGTCGGAACAGTGTTGCGCGCACCTCATTGCGTGTGACGTCACATTGTACCGTATCTTTTGCCGACTTTGCGACTCAACTGGTGCTGAAGCTTCTAGATTCCGATTTTCAGATTTTTTTTTTGTTTCATACTTCTGTTGTTACCCTTCACACTTCTAAAAACTAAACTTGTGCCTTGCTGCGTGCGATGTCAGACGATTATCGCACTATGTATCAATTTAATTTGAGCATCACGTACTTAGTGGTGACTCAATGCACCTCAAGCCCGGAATTGCAAATCTCAATCTAGAATTTTTTTAATTTAATAATGTCTTGTGTTGTGTAGGGTCATTTCAGGACATTTAGACTAGTAAGTATTTTCTAGATAATTGAAAAACAATTTTGTTCTAATAATGAAGTTTGTTTGAATTTCTAACAATTTACTGAATTTGTGAGAATTTTCAAATAATGAGTCACTTTTAGGTAATTTTGATAAGAATTTTTTCAAATTCACAGGCCTGACGTAATAACTACTCTATAATTTCATTTTTTTCGGCTTATGCTTGAATTTCTGTCGAATTCAAAACAGAACTTAAATATCTTATTCGGTTATTTTTTTAAACATTCATTTTCCTGATCACGGGGGTTGGGCCAGAAGAGGGGGCAGGGCCCCGTGCTCGAGTGTCACTGTCCCACGCAAGGAGAAAATTTTTTGTACGAGGTATTCAACTGTCAGTTGATAAATAATAATATTGGAGAAATGTAGAGACAATTTCATGTACACTCTTCCCTGTCGGGCAAATAGGCCCCCGTCGAGCAAACTCTAAGCGCCGTTCCTGCATCAGTTCAAACAGTTTGCTAGCGAGCGTTTCTCGGATTCATCCCAGAATGCATTATTGCAATTTCATTGGCTGGTTAGGTGACCTTCTAGCGGGATGTGATATTAATAATTCACTTCCGTGACGTAGTACATTCAGTTCATTGTCGAAAAATAAATATGTTTATGCTTTTGTTTGATTTTGTTTTCAAAACTCCTTTTTCCGTGTTATTGTGGGCATTTCCCCATTTTCTGGGAAGTCCTGTTCCACGGGCAACGCCGTGCTGCATACTGCTAGTTATCTCTAAAAATAAAACATTAGTTGTAATTTTTAACCCATATGTAGTTACCGAGATATCAGAGGATCAGCGTCACTAATCCATGCGTATTTTGCCCTTAACTTGCGACTCAGTAGTTAGCTGAATTACAATTCCGATTTTTCAATTTTTTTTTTTTTTACCTCTGTTGTTGCCCTTTATCTCTAATTATATTAATGTCTAAAATAAAAGACGTATTAGTTATGTTTTTAATATGTCAGTTACCTAGGTTGTGGATCTCCCGTACGTTTTTTGTGGCGTTTTGGCGTAGTAAGATCAAATTCCTTCCCTGCTTTTTCTGTAATAATTTTTCTTCTTTTTGCGTTTCAGCGTTTTAATGTTGTAACGTTCTTATCCATTGGTAGCATTTCTTTAAAATTAAAATCTGCAAGTAATCGCATTCTTACTTCAATTTAAAAGAAAACGGGATGTCTGTTTTTTTAAATATTGTTGAAGTGTGAAAACTATTGTTATTCATTTTATGAGGAATTTCCTGCTTTTTTCTTCTTTATAAGTTTTACAGGCGCTGTGTTCCCATCCGTTTTTTCCAAGAATTCACCGCTTTTTACTTCATCGGACCTCCAATGTCGAGGCAAATCTGATGATAAGAGGAGAACAAAGAAATGGAAGGAGCATTGAAGCAGAGACACTGACAAAACGAATACAAAAGAAGAATATGAAAAATTTCAACCGTTCAGGGAACCGCACTTTGAAAATTAACTCGCATAAACCAGTTTTCTTGACATATATCAAACAACGGGACGATAATTGTACTACTTTTGATGGAAACCAGGACCCACGGAAATTGGCTATAACAAGATATGATTTCAGTAGCGGCATTTACGGATCCACTTGAAAGAGGAATGAGGTCGCTTCTATTGGCTCTCAGCGTCATGTGACGTGACTGCTTCTTAATGATTCTGAAATTAAACAGTACTTACCAATGCTGAAGGCTCGATCTTTTTTTTTCATTCTAAATGTATTATCATTTTCTTGAAAACATCAAATAATCATAATTAGAGGCAGTTTTAATTTCTTCGATGATGCTATAAAGGGACAAAATAATAAATAAAATCTTGCGTAAGCGCGATGCTATGACATCATTAAGAACAAGCCAAAGTCATGTGGCGTGAGACCAATGAGAAGCGACCTTTCGATGTAAGATCATGCAACGACAGAACTGGTGAGCAAAGCGGAGGGGGGGAGGAGGAGTGTGAATCAGGATTTTTTGGGGGCTGAGGTCATGGGATATTTTGTATCGTCCTGACCTCATGGCTTGATGAAGTAAAACACTTAACTTCCTCCTCTGACAGCATAGAAACTATAAATAAACAGCTGAAACTCGTGAGTTCTAACCTAATGCAGCGCCATATTTTAGAACCAAAACAAAGCATGCCGTGTTTTTGTCATGAACCTATTAACTTTGTTTTTGTCGTTCTAAAACTGTTTAATGATGACTTTATTTCAAGCGAATTAGTATATTTACAGATACTTTAGAATAAAGCGGTACGTAATGGGTTCCCTGTTTTGCATTCAACACTGACTAATGAGCAATCTAGAAAATTCCCGGCGTACTTGGCTGCAGGTAAGATTTGTTTTTGTAACTGACGATCTTGTTTTTTCAGTTTCGAGTCTTTGCAAATCGTTATATTTAATAGCATTAACAGTTCATTTATCCTGAGATTTTTGCTGTTTTATTTTTAACAGCGGCCTTTTAAGAAAATAACGTGTGTTTCGTTTTTCTTTTAATGCTGTATAACATGAAAGTTTTAGACTTTTCATTCGAGTTTTGTATTATATTTATGGACAATGGGCGTTAAAACAAAATTTCTAGATTTTTAATCTATGCCTAGGAAATTTTAATAGAAATGTTGATATTCTTCTTATATTGTAAAAAAAAAATCAACTAAAATTAATTAATAAGTAATATGGTTTGTTTGAAAAAATATTAAAATGAATCTAAATTTGTAAAACTTAAAATGTTCCACTGCGCATTAAAACAACACAAATCTAAGTACTTCCAGGCTTTTAAATGAATCATCATAATAATTCTACATGATATTTTGCATGTTTAAGATATACTGAATTCACATTTTTTGCTTCAAATTTATCCTAAAATTTCATTGAGAAAATGCTATAAATAAGACTTAAAATTTCTAGATAGCATATAAACAAACTTGAAACAACTTATGTTTGTGAAATAATAATTTTCCTATAGTTGATATTTTCTACATAATATATACAAATAATTAATGAATTGTTTCTAAAATATGGGTATAAAGTTATTTTAGAGATAATATCATACTCAGAGCACCTATATGCATTTTCTTCACACCATATAAAGAATATGAAAATTATAATAGAAAAAAATATTTATTCAAAAAATTATTTTACAAATAACAATCTTTTCTTTTAATTCACTTTTTTTTTTGTATATCTATATAATCCATAGAAAGTTTAATTCAAAATAAAAGAATCAAAGCCAGATAAAAAAAAAAAACCCTGCTGCTTATGCAATTTCTTCATATTTTGTTTTAGTCTGTATAAGATAAAACATGCATAAACATTATATTTGTGAAGTAATCGTTAATTGATATCACCATAATAATACAATAGAAATCAACTTAATATCAAGAGAAAAATAAAGAGATAAATATAAGGCGAAATGATTTGCAAAAAATAATTGTTTTATAATTATCTCTATTAATAAAGATAAATATGAAGCAGAAATGATTTAGCAATAAGTCTTTGCAAATCTTTCTGCTAATTCATTCTTTATAATAGATCATAAAAAAAAAAAAGTAATGAATTTTTTTGGTTTGATTTTCACATCACATCCATTGTATCTTATAGTAGTTCAGACCTTTTTTTGTTTTAACTACTGCAAAAGCATATATTTTATTATTTTTTTTTTTTCTATTTAGTTTTTTCCAAAGGAATAAAGCGAGGCAGGTTTCCTGGATCAATGCTGTCCTGAAAGAATTGGGTGATCCTATGCTATTGCAGCTTGCTTTCCACAGGATCCATTTCGAACACATGATGGGACAGAACATCCTTAGCATGTTGATTAAGAGAAGGGGCAGTTCCATCAATTTCAAATTTCCTCATCTTCAGAAGGTATTTTAAAGACATGACTTCATAAAACTATGACTCATATGAGCATTACAAACAACAAAATCAAACGTGTCTTTTTTCATTTTTATGTCTTTCCTTATTTTTTTGATCGTGTCTTAAATTTTTTACAGAGCATTTTTTGAGTGAATACATAAATATCATTATCTACTTACATGGCAGGCTGGATTGTCAAAAGTTAATTGGCTAAATTGAAAAGTGAGATGATATTATTTTTTCACTGTACTAACCGAAACGCCATATGTCGTTGTCACCGATTCTACTACAAATCTAAATTGGACTAGTTTATCCATCAAATGATTATCTCTATTTGTAAAAAGAATGAGATAGGCACAAAAAGGAGAAAAAAATCACGTAGAACATCAGTTTGATAGCAATTCTACCAAATCGGTAACTTGATGCTATCCCTGTTCAATAGTAATCTCTCTGCAAAGTTTCCTAAAATCAGAAGAAGATTGACTGTTTATCATCAAATATCTTCTCTAATTTGTAAAGAATGTGAGATGGCATTCAGACGAAGAAATCATTTAAAACCAATTGCAAAAGACTCAAAAATACTTATCATGAAAAAATGCTCCCTTATTTTATGATACAAGTTTGCTCCAATATGGTAGTTTTACTTGAACATCAGTTTGATACCGAACACTACCAAATCGATCTATATACTTATCTGTTCTGTCTCTCTTACTTAATAAGTTGTAAAATTATTATTGCAAAGATTTATCTTTAAAAAAGAGTCAGTGCAATAATTTTTAGACACTAGCCTTCAGTGGGCAGTAAATAAGTGATACTTGACAAATTATATATTTCCTTTGGTGTTTCTCATTGTTTAAGAGGAGGAATGTTGTGTGCATCATAATAATTTGATCTAATTTATATATTTTTTTATTAAAAGTCATTTAAATTTTGGGAAGCTATTAGTTTGTTTCATATCAAATTCAGGAATCCTTTTTTAAAGTTATAATAATCTCACTTATGTTTACTAGCATATTAAAATTAAATTCATCAAGTTTTGTATTATAACAGTGTAGAACTAGGTTAGCCCTGCTGGGTTTTCGAATCTCTTGTTAGTAGCTCTACTCCTCTATTGAAGTTTGTAAATACCGGATCATGAGCACCATGTATAGTTGTTACAATGAAAAAAAAGGGAAACCAGGATGATTAGATTAACAGAGAAACTCATTTCCAATGTTGGTAGAAATTTAAGAAATTTAATTTAAACATATTCTTTCAGTAATCTTTTGATTAACATTTAAACCTTCATTTAACACAACATTTTGAAAAATATTTATTTTAAATTATTTGTAGATTACAATAATTGTAAAGTCCATATTATCAAGTGCTTTTTTTGAAAGAGTGATTAGACTTCTTTAATTAATAAGACAATGAGGTTATTGGACCATGTTTATTACCTTTTAGTTATTCAAATTTCTTAATGTTGATTATCTTTATTCTTTTTAGCAACAGTAACAATATATTTTGCCTTCGAATATCTAACTTTAAAAAAAAACGTCATGTCATTTTTAAACATTGTTTTTGTTGCATAAATAATGTGAAGAGTTTTTAATTGATGTTCTTTGTAGATTGCTTTAATTGGAATCTGCCTCTTTTAAAATAACATATATATACTTACTTTTATAGCTGATGACAAATATAAAAGAACCTAAGTTCCCGAAAATTGCTGAAGTTCTTTTTTTATTCAGTTTGTGAGATGAGGCTATCTTAAACGTTATTTTGGAGGGAAAAAA